>VDFB02142150.1:0-14448 GCA_007258455.2 Sequoia sempervirens
TTAAAGGTTTAGATAATTTCTCTTATTTTCATTGCCATCCTATCTTTGTCGCGGCTCCTGAACTTAATAGGGAGTTTAAAAGTTTAAATAACCTGCTTGATTCTGCTAGCAATCTATCGCAGTTGTTGCACTTGAAAATAAATATTGTCAAATGTACGAGAGTGGTGAAGATTAATTTCCAAACTTCAAACTTGAGCACTTCTCTGGAAACTCGCCAGCAAACAGAAATGTGTTTAAAAAGAAAAAGTTGTACATTAATTCTCCTTCTCTTAAGTCACGTATTTGCACCTCACCTTTCTCCTTCCCTACCGTCTTGTGGATAATGTGTGAGATTTGATAATAATGCAAGTAGATGGCGATATTTCCAAATTCCAATATTCACTTTCTAATATACTTGGCAACCTGTCACTGTTACGTCATTTAGAGTGGAGGCATTGTATAGAATTAAATAGTCTCCCTGAAACCTTTGGCAACCCATCTCAGCTGCAACTTTTCGACTTGCAAAGGTGTAGTAAATTAAATAATCTCTCTGGTTTCATTGTTAACCTGTCAGTGGCGCACTTGATCTTGGTAGGGTGTATAGATTTAAATGATCCCTCTCTTAATCATTTGAATTAATATTAGAGCTTTGATCTGAATTTAGCCGTATGAATTTTGGATAGTACATAGCTCGATTTGAGATCTTTGTGGCATCCCTTGTCGACTATTCAAATGTATTCCATGTGGTTCTAGCGTTCCTCGCATGTTCACCAAGATGACTGTAACCGTAGTGAGAGATATAAATGCCTTATAATGTATTCAGTATATATATTTGCACCCCCTTATAGTTTTTCCCTCCCATCGCTTTACTTAAGTCTGTGTTGTTTGGATTTGATGCCTTGAGAGAAGCTCGCACACTTCCAACTATGATTTATATTTGCTCTGTCTCGATAGGAGAATTGTGGGATTATTTCATGAACACACTTTGTGCTCAGGTGGATGATTGTATATGCCATTTGTTTGTGTCATTATGATTTGATTTTGATAGTCGATGGTTTTGACTCATAGTTTTTGATCCATACTTGAATGGTTGTTATGTATCCCTATGTATTATAGTGGGTATAGTGTATATAATATTTGTTTATGCATTTGTAAGAATTTGATGGAAAGCATTAGCTATATATATTGGCGTATGAACTTCAACTGTAGTCCACATATTATGTAACTAAGTGGTGTTTTAGTGTGAAGTTTAGGTTAGGCTGTGTGTTTAGTAATTCATGCCATTTGATAATCATTCTAGTTGATGTGTATTCGGTGCCAATTATATCGGCAGTGATACTTTAGTTGTGTGTACTTTGTGGGTATCCAGTGTTTTGTGTCACCTCTATTTGATGAAGGGATATTAGCTGTGGCATTCAAATTTATAAATATTCTTGTAAGTATAACCCCGGTGGAATATTTATAATGTTAATTTGTTATGTTGAGCTAAGCTTCCGTCAATGTTAAAATACGTGTATATATTTAGAGGTAGGGGTAAGATGTATAAGGATTATTTGTGTCTATGGCTGGTTTTGAAGATAAGTGAATTAAGGAATAGGGAAGCAATTTTGGAGTTAATAATTGTTAATATATATACTTATGAATGTATGGGACTAATAAAGTAAATAAGACTATATTTAGGTTGAAAATGGTTACTTAAATAAAGATAAACAAAGTTAAGTTTCCTTGACACTGAAAAATTGAAAGAGGGTTATTTCCATTATTAAATGATTAGCAAATTGTCTAAGAAGATTAAGAAATTTAGGATATTATTATTACCACAATTATTATGGATTATTCTTTGATAATTTGTAGGTGAATATTGTTATTTTATAACCTTTAGAGTGGAATGGTAAGATTAGTGTGTAAGCTAAATAACTAGGAAATTGTATTAAAATTGTCTCAAATATTATTATTCGAGGGAAATAATTTTTAATTTAATTATGAGATTAATGATAAGGAATATTATGAAATGTTAAAATTGTCCTTGAGATAATTACGATATGTGATTTTAGAGTTCCTTTGTTTATTTTAAATTAATTCTTATTGAACGAATGGATAACTTGTATTTGAATGGTCATTGTTCATTTGAGGGTATTTGGTGTATCCTATTTGTGGTGTCCTCTTTGGAATTGCTTGGCTTCTGAAGTGATTTCATTTTGTTGGGTTCGTGTCGATTTATGTGTGATTTGACAAATCCTTTCATTGTGACTTTTCTTGAGTTGACGTGAGTTGGTGATCTTCTTTAAGTTAAGTTGTGTTGTAATGTACTTGGGAACTCGTGTTTTGTTTATGGGTTTTGGATAGTTGATCTTCTTGAATTTCCAATTTATTTTGTATCGAAGTTGATTATGTAGTACGGATGGGTTGTTGATCTTATTTTGACATAATCACTCATTATATTTGAATTGAAAATAGTTCTTGTGGCCTTGCAATTATTGTTGTCAGTTGATGGGGAAACCCTAAGTGTAAACTTTGAGATACTTCCAGAGGCATTGAGAAAAGTTGTGAGAATTTCATTGATTTCATTTTGGCCAAGATTGTGATCATATTGTTGATTTTTGGTGATTTTGCTCGGGTTGTACCATGTGAATGAGATTTCTATTTCATGGTTTTGGCGGGATGGGTAATGTCTCGCGTTTGCTTCAATTGAAGTTGGATATTATGTTTCCTTGTTGGTACAACCCTTGGATTTTGGTCTTTATGTTTTGAGTGTCTAGAGAGAGAGTGGCTCTAAGTGGGTGGTCGGTGCACAAAGGGGTGCCAGGATAGCCCTCGTTAGAGTGTGATTAATAAGTGAAAACCTAAGTAATTAACTAGGGGGTGGGTAGAATCACATTAAAAAGATAATTGATGCCTCATCTGCCTTTTAGTGCTACCACAGACTAAAGGGGATTGAGAAGGCTGTGGTTGGCATGATCATTGCCTTGTCTTCGCGAAAGGTAACGGTTCTGCATGAGTAACCCTATGGGGCGGTTCCTTGAGATAGGTAGCCTGGATAACCATAGATGGAGGTGGCTCCTAGCGCTTGGTTGTCTGGATAATCCGTCAGTAGATGGAGGCGGTACCTTGCAATAGGTAGTCTGGAGAATCCATGTTAAGCCATGCGATGACACTCTCCTCTAACACTCCTTATTATGTTGCTTCTTTGGAAATCCTCTGGAAGTGGTCCTTTGTCTTGAATTGATGATTTATTATTGTTTAAGTTTGAGTGATCTTATGTGTTTATATTTTTCTCTTGAGTTGGTCATATGTCTATGTTTGGAAGTATGTTATGGGAGTTGGTTTAGATTGTTGTTGAATGAACTTATATTGATTTATGGAGTATTGCCTTGATACATCTTTGGTGTACTTTGTGGTCTTGTATGATCTCATTGATATTTGAATTATGACCTTGTACCCTTATGGTACTGTGATATGATGTTATTGTATTGGTTAATTGCAATTTGGAATTGTATTATGATTTGGAAGTGATTCATGATCATCCTTTGGTTACTTTTTTACTAGGTATTGCTTTGATTTATGTGATGAGATTTATGACTTCAAGCTATTATGTTGATTCTTGGATGTTGTTGATTATGTCATTGTAATCCTTGAGTTTTATGATACCTTTGTTTGATGTTGAGTCTTGTGGTTCCCTGTTTGGATGTTTTGGTTGAGGTCTCTTTCTTGTTGGCTCTTAGCACGGGGGTGGGTCTTCAGATCCACATGGGTGGAGTGGAATGTGCTAAGCACCCCATTGGGTCCCCAGTCGAGGATCAGAGGTGCAGAATGGTGCTATTGCAGCGACTCCAGAGTTGTATTTTTCTTGGAGCCAATTATGATACTTTGTATTCATCTGTTTATTTGTATCATGTTATCTTGTGTATGGTTTCCATTTATGTTTGGAAACACTTTTGTATCATTGTACCTCTAGAACATTGTACTGTAATGAAATGTTAAACTTGATGTGGATATTGGCCATGGCAGCTGTTATTCAATGTGTTAAGTTAATCATGCATATGTTGTATTTATGTACACAAATGGTTCTTATCAATGATATATCATGTATGTGTTACATTTGTTAATGTTTACTATGTTATGGATTATATCAGTTGCGTAATGACTCCTCGTGTACCCCAAGGGATGTATGTGCTAATGAATCTACTTAAATGAAACTCATGTCATTACTTAATGAGTATTACATGTATGTTTTGTTAACTTTAAAAAAAAAAAAAAAATTGTGCAGTAATTATTGTTTAATTGTCCTTTGGGGTTTGCATGGCGGGGCATTACACATAGAGGCATTGTGGTGGACACAAAGAAAATAGATGCTATCATAAACATTCCACCTCATAGGAATATTTCTCAATTATAGACATTACAAGGAAGAATTCAAGCCATCTATCATTTTGTTGCCTCCTTAGCTAGTTGAACATTACCTTTCACACATCTACTCAAGAAGGATGTGTATTTTTTATTGGAATGAGGATTGTAAACAAGCCTTTGAGAATTTGAAAGAATACTTTGAAACTACACCCATTTTACAACCTGCTCTGCCAAACAAACCATTCATCCTTTACATAGCCACCTTTGCCCATGCCTTGCTTCTTTGTTGGCGCAATAAGATGATAATGGGAAAGACCATCCTATTTATTGCATTAGTCAAACTTTAATTGATTATGAAACATGATACACCCTGATTAAGAAACAATATTTGGATCTTGTATTCACTACTAGTAAGTTGCGACATTATTTACTAAATGTTGAAATACAAGTCATGAAAAAATTTGATCCTCTCAAGCACCTTTTTAACAAAACTAACTTATTAGGATGTCTAGCTAAATGGGTTTGATGTTGACTAAGTTCGACCTTAATTTTGTTTCACTAAAAGAAATTAAAGGTAGGGCCTTCACAAACCACTTAGTTGATTCTCCTTCTCCTTTGGCACAATTTGACAATGATTCTTTTCCTAATGATAGTGTGTTGATAATAGAGGTTTCTACATGGGAATTATATTTTGATGATCCAAGTGTAGAACAAGCTCTAGTGCTAAGGTTATATTAATTCCATGTACCGAAAAGCCTATTCCCTTGTCATATCAATTGAATTTTCTATGTACGAATAACATAGCTAAATATGAGGTATTAATTGCTAGATTATGTGTCACTTTAATCATGGCAATCAACAATATTAAAATCTTTGGTGATTTATAATTGGTGATCAAAAAAATAAATGGAGACTATCAAGCTAAACATTATAAATTTTTGAAATATAAGGATGTCACGATGACCTTGTTGGCACAATTTGACTCATTCACCTTGATAATATCCCACAAAAGATAATTAAAATGAAGATGCAATGGTGACTATTGCTTCTCTTATATATCCTCAAGATCCTTCAAAGGATGTTACATTCACAGTTTACCCCATCATGACACCCTCAATCAATGCTATATTTAAAGATGCATTAACACTAATGAAAGATAAATCAAGTGAATGGTATGATGCCATATAATTATTTTAAACATGGTACCCTTCCCAAGCCTACAACAAACAACACCCACACTCATTTAAAAAAATTAGCAACCAAGTACATAATCCTTGCTGACATGTTAGATAGACAATCCTTTGATGGGATTTTACTTAGATGTCTTAAGGATTCTAAAATCAATATGATACTCAAAGAGGATCATGCGTGCATCTATGGAGATCATTTTGGAGGAAAGACCTTAGTGCAAAAGCTTCTTTGTATGGGATACTATTGGAAAAATATGGAAAAATATTGTTATGCATATGTTAAACAATGTCACAAATCTCAAGAACACAACAATTTGATTCATGCTCCTACTTCTAAGCTCTGTGCCCAAAATCCTATTTGGTAATTCTCAATATGGGGATTGCATCTAATTCAAAAAAAATCACCACCATCTTCTATTGGACATACATTTATCATTACAACAACCTAAATGAAATGATTTTTGTGGTTTAGGATGTTATGACTCTCTTGCTCAATTAGGTTTTTTTCACCTAAAGGAAAAGAGATAGATCCCACACAAAATCTAGGTTCACTCAAACTAATGTAAGTATAATGAAAGCATTCCCAAATAAAATGATCCAAATGCAATGGAATAATAAAATGGATTGATTATTTATGAAAATCCTAAGACATATGAAGTGTTTGAAAACATAGTATGATATGCAGAAATGAACTAGAAACATGCACAAATGAAAATAATGAAATTAAATAGAGTGTAGCTAGAGGTAGAATGTTCATGCTGGGAGGTTTGGGAATATTTTAGAAATCACTATTGATGACCACTGGGACTCATTCACCACTAATTTGGAATTGGTCAATGTTTTGGTAAATTTTGTTGAAACAAGATTTGAGATGCCAGGATTTGAAATCCTCAAAAATCACTTTTTCTAGTTGGGCAGTGGTACTCATTTTCTACTAATGGTGAATCATTCCACCTATAGAAATCTACAAATTCTGAAGTTAGCTCTATTGGTCTAGATCTATATTTGTCTTC
Source organism: Sequoia sempervirens (assembly GCA_007258455.2). NCBI lineage: Eukaryota > Viridiplantae > Streptophyta > Pinopsida > Cupressales > Cupressaceae > Sequoia > Sequoia sempervirens. The sequence goes on from VDFB02142150.1 coordinate 6,530, forward strand.
TTGTCAGAGTGACAAAACTAAAACTATAGAAAATGGGTTGAATAATGTATCCAAGCTTGAATTAGGTCTTTGTTGACTTGAATAACTTTGATGACTTGTTGACCACTTTTCAACACCTATCTCTTTGAAAAATATACCTACAAGACTTGCAAACATACATGAAAAGATGGGAAAAATGGTTAACAGTTAGAGTATAGGAATTTTCCTTGGTCAAATCCCACTTTGGTAATCAAACCCTTGATAAAGAAATGAAATGAAATAAGAAACGAATGATGAGCAAATAACATGAAAATTTCATGAACTCAACAAGCCCTTGTTGTTCAAGTCTGAAGATATGTCAATGGCTATTCCAAGATGCTTGATAATTGCTTGATTAGATGATGAGGAATGCTTGAATGCTTGAGTGAATGAGATGATTAGGTGAATAAGATGAATGGGGTTTAAAAATACTTATTTATACACATTTATGCCCTAATTTCCTAAAAATACATCACAGGCTTACCTAAGGTCTTAATAAATAAAAACCCAAAAAAAAATTGAATTTATTTTGAATTTTGTGCCAAGAGGAACTCATTTTCCACCCATGGCGAATGGATCCCACTCAAGGAATGCAAGTGGGTGTTAGGGATTAAGTTACATTTAATGATGTTTTTTAGGTTTACATTCAAAATTACACTTAATTAAGGCCTATAAGTGCATAAAGCGGCCAAATAAAGCATAAAGAAAGATGTAATTAGTTGTGACAAGCCTAGAAAAGTGTGAAAAAGGAAAATTTAGCTCTAATTGGTTAGGACCCTATATAATCAATACAATTTAAAAATCTACACTTACACCTTAATAGGGCTAGATGGTACACCCCTCAAAGACCCTATCAATGTCACTGAAACGAAACTAATTCCCAAATTTAAAATGCAATTATTTCAATTTTTTCCATAGATTAATTCCAAAACTTTTATGTACAAATTTTAATTTAATATAAAGCTCAAATAAAGAATTTGAAATTAAATGCATATAATAAATTAATCAAAAATTTCATCCAAATAGATTCAATCATGTCGTAAATAAATTATTAATTCAAAGAAGAATTTAAAGGATTTAAAACAACTTTATTGCTCAAATAATTCATCAGGCATTAATACTTATCTTTGAAATGTGTAGAAGTAATCCCAACTATTGTCGGAATGGTCCTTGGTTCATCCTCTTCTGTTTGTGAGTAGTTTGAGAGGAAAGCGTACTTTTTTGCTCTACACGAGTGTTGGTTCCACCGAAACAACGCTCAACACTCGTGCCACAAAACCCATGCCCTAGCCAGGACCATCCTGAGTGCACGCACTTGTACCCCAAGTGGGACACCCACTATAGGAGTGCCGCTTCTCCATCGTGCTCACAACCTGCTAACTTGGAACCCTATCCCCACATTGTGCTATACATGATTTTCCTTTTTCTCTATCTTTTTTTTTCCGTGTTTTCTTTTTCCAAGTATTATATGAATGCTTATATAAGACTTAGGGGGTGGTTTCTAAACCATCACACCCTTTCATAAAGGATACATTTAATAATTATTTAAATAAATAATTATGTTTCCATCTTCTTAAGAGAGTTTATACACATATGCTTTATTAGTATCTCTTTTAATCAAAGGATCATAATATCCTTTATTCTCATTTTAATCTTAAAGGGTTATTTCATAGTTTTCTTTCTTTTTGGGGGAAAAAGTCACATAACAATTCTCCCCTTGTAAAATAGATACTATCCTTAGTAGCACATGAGAAGCACCTACATTGCAACTCAAAAAGCACATAATCAATAATTGAAGAAAATGATATTGAATACAACTATTCTTCATAGTATTATATATATGTATAATACATCTAGATATCCTTTTCTTCTCTTAATTCATATATATCTCCCTTTTTCAATTGTATTTTAAGTTAACAAGTAATTACAATAAAATCAATTTTTTTAATGACAAGAGCTATACCTACATACATATTAGGAATTTACAATCAAAGAAACTAATGGTATTTTATGTTTTTACTCAAATATATTTCAACCTTATCAATTTTCTCTCATGTAAGCAATTTTCTTTAATATAGATATTTTAATCAATTACATGTACCTTCCATGTTAAATTTACAAAATTATTATCATGTGTTGACATAACATATACCTAGTGAAATGGCATACATATCCCATACTATATAGCCACTTGTCATTGAACTATATATTGATATACTCAAAATATATTCTAAGATGATAATCATGCATTTCAGACTACATGAGCATCCTCTTTTCTATATGTCAAATATAATCATTTGAATAAAAATAAGTACAATAGTTTATAAGACACATGTACAAAGTTAGTGGATTGATCAAGTCCAATAACAAGGTACAATTGTAATATTTCTAGGTATCTTAACAATGATAGTAAACTATTATGATGAATTGAGTACTTTAATAGAGAAACATTAGGTCTAATAGTTCTTTCATGTTAACACAAGAGCAACTATCGGTTTAAGTAAAACTGATGTTTTGAATAGAAAAATGATGAATTTCATAGACTCATGTCCTATGGTATGAGACTCAATAAGGATATTGGGAGCTTCAAATGATGGATACAAACAATGTTATTTTACAAGAAAGCAACAAAAAGAATTCAACAATTTCTTCCCTTATATTTTTTCTTCATGTAAGGAGATTCATCATAGAAAATCTTTATAGTAGTGATCTTAAAAAACCATATAGAATCCTTTTGTTGGACTTTCCATTTTATCCACAAAGGTAGCCCAATATTTATTAATTTGACTATGACACAATTATTTAGCAAAATATGATTAGGCTTGAGATCTCTATAAATAAACTCTAACTTTCTAAGATAAGTCAAGGCCTTCATTACATCTTTTAATATTGTTGCAACTATGGACTCTTCAAACACACAAATGAAAAATTTAATATATTTGGTCAATCTAACCCACATATATGGTATAACTATACACAACCATTTAAAGATTAGAGGTGGTTTCTCCCCTTGGAGAAAAAAATAGCATGTCCCCATGTTTAAGGCTAAGAGAACCAAATAAGTGTTATGTCATATAAAATATTATATTATTAATGCAAGATGATATTATGATGTGAAAATGATTTCAGGACCCGTGGGTAATGGGCTCACAATGTACTTAAAATAGACTTATCAAGCATGGTAGAACTATTTTCTCAAAAGGGACAAAAAGCCAAACAAAAATTAGTTGACATGATACTATATTAATAATGAAGAAAAATTCCTTGTCTAAGAGAGTACTAATTGATTAGAGATATAAAAAAAATTTAATTCAATACTTCTAAAGCACTTTGAGATCTTTTGGTGATCTTTTGGTGTATAGAATTTTCTAGAGCTTTGTGAACCATCAAACTATTTGTCTTACATGAGTGAATCATCAAGGTTATCCTTATAAGGAAGTTTTGAATTATGAAAACATTCACGTAAAGGTAGCCATAGTGGAGATTAATAAACTTGACTTGGTAAATGAATTTCTATATTTAAATATCCTATACACATATATTAGAATTCAAAAGAGTTTAAGGATTTTAAATGCAATCATGAAGAGAAATAAATGCTACTTTTCCCAATGTGAAAATTGTGATTACGTAGTTCTAAAAAATATTATCTAATTCAATTGTTCTACATTAAATTCCAGTGTGTTTTCCATCACCTTTAATAATTTTTCTTTATTTGATCATTGATTCTAGCAAAAATGTTATAGGTTGAACTTGTGAAGAATTGTCAATATCAAAGAGAAGGTGAAAGTAGAGAAAAAAATTGCAACTTTACAAAAATACACAAGAGGGTTCAAGTTCACAAAAGAGTAGAAGGTAGAACACAAGCATTTAGCAAGTTTAGAAACTACATGTGGAATAGGAAATTATCTTCGAGCTAAGGAAAGAGAGTATGTAGAATAATTTTAAGTTTCTCATGTTTTTTATTTAGTTCAAAATTTCTTCATATATAAAATATGGGTCCACGAGGTAATTAAGACCTAAACATCTCTCTTTTAAAGAATGAAATCCAATAAAGAAAGAAAAAAATAGAAAAAATAATGGAATCGCTTCAGCCAAGAGTTATTTTGGGAGGATAGAATTAATTCATCAATTGAAACTAATTAGCATGAGACTCCAATCCATATTTTCCTTAGTACATTGAATGTTATGCATATATTGACAAATGGTAGTTATTATTTCTGGATTAAGGCCTCTTCTATAAAATTTTGCATTTGATTTGGTTATAGTCTTTAAAGTAGGAAAATAGAATTGGTTGCAATCATCTTATATATGGGATGATTTGAATCTCTATCAATAGGAAAATGGAGAAGTAGATGTTTCATAATTCTTCACATTTTTCTACTATCATGAAACTTAATTACTTTTTGGCCTGAGAGTATCATATTCAATATGAATAAGTAATGCATGCTTGATTATGAAAACTTTATTCATAACCTTCAATATTCCGACTCAATAAAAATTACTGTGAATGTTTGTCTGTGTGCATGAAAACAAGCAAGAAAAATGAGAAGGGAATAGACATCAAATTTAAAATGACATAAAGTCCAAAAGATAGTTTTTTGGATTGAAATAAAGTACTCAATTTGATAACTTATTCTAATTTGGTACATATGAAAGTTGACTCTGAATGTGAAATGTTAGACGTATTTACTATAGTCTAGACATTTTTCTTGTGTCACAGTTGGTCTCAGCACAATTGAAGCCACATAAATTTCAAGGCCATCAGAATGTCTACCTTGGTCACAATGCTTGCTAATCATGGGAACTTCTAGTAGATGCTATTCACTGTTTCATTTGTTGTTTCTGAATGCTCTTGAGATCACTATTTCTTTCATACTAGTAGTAGTAACTGACTCTTCCATTAACTTTAATTAACTTTAAATTAGTGCATGACACTTCATCGCTGCAATCCATATAAACTAAAGTTGCACTAAGTGCCTATGATCTATTGGTAGTGACTTCTGATATATATACCTTGATGTTTGATTATCACAGGACTTATGATAACAGTAAAATTGATCAATATCAATTGGCACTTTCACATTGGAAACACGTTATGTTATCACCCAAAAAAAATTATTCTTAAGATAATGCTACCGACTTCAACAAGTTTGGTCTTATCTAATCTCTTGTAGGCAGGAGCCAGAAGATGTTCTAAACACAATCACATTCTGTGAAAATTTATTTCTTCTTAGATGCAATTTTTTTTTCCAACATAGTCTCATACTTTGGTGCACTCCAATGAAATTTTAAGAAGGAATTAATTTTTCAAGTGAAAGTACTGAAGAATGCGCTGGTGTATATAATTTCAGCTCACTCTCGATTGAATGTGCACCTTTCACGTTTAGGAACTTTACGCAACCTTTAATTAGATATACTAAGATCTTTAATTTATACAATTTATCAGTTGCTTTTGTCTAGAAATTTATACCTTGCTGTTGCTAGGCGAAGGATCTGGCCTAAAGGAATTTAGACCACAGAGATAGCCATGTGATTTAGAAAATAAAAAAAATCGTTTATGTAATTTCAGGATTTTAGAAGGGCTGGCATGAAGTTCAAATTTTATAAAAGGATTTTTTTGATTTAAACACTTATTATTATTATTTTTTAATTGTTAGATCATTTTTTCTTATATGTGTTTGCAGTCCAAAAAAATCAAAGGGATTCGTTTAGGAAATATAGGCATATTCACCTTTCTTATTCTAGAGTTTCATTTTTTTTACTAAGATCAAAAGGCATTGTAAAATTTCAAGCCTATGTAGCTTGCAATTAAATTTAATCACTCTATAAAAGAATTGAAAAATCCATTCCGGTAATAATTTATTTCTTGGTATGATGAAATTATTTCTCCCTAATAATTTAAACTATTTTTCGGTAATTTATTTATTTTCTAATAATTTAAACTATTTCTTTTGTAATTATTTCTCTATTAGTAATTCTAAATCATTTCTTCAATAGTAATTTTAAGTTATTTATCCTATAAATTGATTTACAACTAGGGGTAAAATTTTTATTTGTTTAAGTAAAACATTAATATTGCTTTTAATGAGAACCTTACAATGGTAAAAAATAATATTAATTATGTACATCTATCTTTAAAATTTGATTTACCTAAATTTATTATTCTAAATATTATCTAAGTGATATTTGTTATAAGCTCCCATAGTTTTATTTCACACACAACAACAAACTGTTTTTTTTTTTTTTGGTTTATCAAAATAATAACTATATCAATAAATTTACGGAGGGATTAATTTTTAGTTATTCTAAATTCAACATAAACGAATATTATTATTTTTATTTTCTTTAGGGTTTAATTTCTAATGTGCAATGTGATTAAATGTGTAGTGAGTAAGGATCAAAGGCTCTGATACCAAATGAAACGAAACTAATTCCCAAATTTAAAATGCAATGATTTCAATTGTTTCCACGAATTAATTCCAAAACTTTTATGCACAAATTTTAATATAATATATAAATCTCAAGTAAAGAATTTGAAATTAAATGCATATAATAAATTGATCAACAATTTCATCCAAATACATTCAATCATGTCGTAAATAAATTATTAATTCAAAGAAGAATTTAAAGGATTTAAAACAACTTTATTGCTCAAATAATTCATTAGGCATTAATACTTATCTTTGAAATGTGTAGAAGTAATCCCAACTATTGTCATAATGGTCCTTGGTTCAACCTCTTTTGTTTGTGAGCAGTCTAGGAGGAAAGCATACTTTGCCACGCTACATGAGTGTTGGTTCCACTGGAACAATGCTCAACACTCATGGCACAAAACCCATGCCCTAGCGAGGACCATCTTGAGTGCACACACTTGTACCCTAGGTTGGAAACAAACTATAGGAGTGCCCCTTCTCCATCCTACTCATAGCCTACTAACTTGGAACCCTATTCCTGCATTGTGCTATACTTGATTTTCCTTTTTCTCTATTTTTTTTTGTGTGTTTTCTTTTCCCAAGTCTTATATGAATGCTTATAGAAGCCTTAGGGGGTGGTTTCTACACCATCAAACCCTTTCACAAAGGATACATTTAATAATTATTTAAATAAATAATATGTTTCCACCTTCTTAAGAGAGTTTATACACATATGCTTTATTAGTATCTCTTTTAATCAAAGGATCATAATATCCTTTATTCTCGTTTTAATCTTAAAGGGTTATTTCCTAATTTTCTTTCTTCTTGGGGGAAAAGGTCACATAACAATCATGCATCTGCATTGGTATTATGCCTAGTCTCTTTTTAAATGGTATGAAAGTTAAAGTGATGTAGGAGCATCCAGTGGTGTAAAGGCAATCTTGCATCACCCAAAAATAGTTAAATTTCAAGTTTCTCAGTTTTTAGATGTTTTTACATTTTTGGATACCCTTTTCATCATAATGAATTCTCAATTTATAGTTTTTATTTTCTATTCTTGGGTTGAAAGATATTGCAGTTTTAGTTTCCCAGATTTGCACCTCGAAATTTTTCAAGTTAGATTTGAGGCACTTAGAGTTCCTGAAATGCCCCAAAACTTGCTAAAATTGGTGAAGTGGATCTTTAGCGCATTATTGACTTCGAGACCTTTCCAACAGTTCAAATGGTTCGCTAATCAGAGTTCCGGATCAAAAGTTATGGCCCTGGGAAGTTGGCGCAGTTTCTAGAAGATACAATTGCAAATGTTCTTTTTGAAATTTGAACTTCAAGTTGTAATTTTCGGCGCCAAACCGCCTAAACTCAAATTTTAATGTTGTTTTGGCTCCAAACTAAAGAGGAGCTCTATTTATGTGTGGGTTTCTAATTTTTGGGTAGCTTTTCGGGGACAAGCTCGCATATTGCAAAAAGGGTTATACTGTAGCTTTCTGT
>VDFB02142151.1:0-28837 GCA_007258455.2 Sequoia sempervirens
ATTCTCCCTCCCTCTAAAGATATACATACATACAGGCATGCACACATACTTACATACATACGCACATGCATACAAGCATAGATACATACATACAAGCATGCATACATACATACATACAAACATAAAAATATATACATACATTTAAAAGACTAGAATTTGACACAAAGCAAGACATAATGAATGTGCATTATAATGCACTCACATTATGTATTTCTAGGAAAGTCTTGGCACAAATGCAAAAAATATGTCAAAACTATGAAATAGCGCGAGCACATTATAACGTGAGTGTTATAACACAAGTGTGTTCTAACATGCTCATGTTATTTCATGCTTGTGGAATCCCCAAGCCTTGGGCTTGGTATTTGTTTTGGAATACCAACCCAAAGGCTTGGATTGCCTTCCCAACATCCAAAGATGTGTTTTTTTGCAAATTTTACAATATTTCACTTAATCACATTCGTGCTAAGCATCAGGTTTGCACATGTTTCAAGGTCGAACAAATAGAACACCTGGGTAATGTTAGGCTCTCTCTTAGCTATCTAATGATGTAATTTTTTTCACATTTTGACAATGTTAAGCCTTTGATCTATAAATTTTTTGTTTGTGTCTATTTTTGGAAAAAACCATTGTTTGGTGTTTTTTATAATAAATTAACTGCTCATCAAAATTTCAAATAAATTACATTTTTGGAAACTAGACTCCATTCTAAACATTAAAAAATGATTTTCAATTAGTTTTCAAAAATTATAGGGATAGCACGACCAAAATTCTATTTTTCAGGAAGTGTCCACTTTGAAAATTAGTAAAAAAACAAATATCCATTAAAAATTATAAAAAAACATGCATAAACTACATATTGTTAGCTAATTTTTCACTGAAGCGATTTTAAAAATACTAAAAAAAGGTTAACCTCTTGAGGGAGTCACAAAAGTTGTTATTTATTGTTTTTGACACAAACAACAATTTTTGTTCCCCCCTCTTTTGAACCCCTTAATCTCTACCATTTAAAAAAAATAGTAGTTTAGAAAGTAGACTTGTAGCGCTACGATCCTTTTTTTTTTTGCATCTCAAAATTTTGAATGTAACTATCCTCAATTTCATGTCCAGGGTTAGTATTTCCTAATTTCAAAATAAATAAATAAAGTGGCCACTTAAGCCCCATTTTTGGCTCCCCATCTTTTTGCACGTACCCAATTACATATTGACAAGTGGAATATTCTTGTGCTAAGCTTGATTCATGGCTTGGTACCTATTTGCACATGCATTATATCCATACTTACACTCATTCCCACATATTTATCATTTGTTAGCCATTTACCATTTAATTTTATGTCCACCTTGGTGGAATATTTATAATACAATTACATATTAACAAGTGATATATTCTTTTGCTAAGCTTGGCATGTGGCTCAATCCCTATTGCATTATTTTTTAATACAATTACATATTAACAAGTGGCATACTCTTGTGTCAATCTTGGCTCATGGTTCAATTCTCATCTACACATATTTTATTAATACTTACACTTAATCACATACATTTGAAGAGAATAATAGCCCAATAGGCAATAAACTTGTTCAATACATGTAATACTGACGAGATCAATATAATAGAAATATGGGATACACAACATTTTACCTAGAAAAGTCCCTTCAAGTAGAAAACCAAGCACAATAACTTATTGTATCAACTCAACCATTTACAATATAATAATAAAGCTTTGTGCTAGCCCTAATGCTAGTGCTAACTCCCCCATTCTAACTATAGAATATATATAAAGTATAATACATTTCGAACAATCTCCAACTTGTTAATTAATTTCCATAAAGGGCCATAGTTCTAGACTATCAACTATTAAGGGAAACAATGCCTGCTAATTTTCAACACTAAGGAGATTTCTTAATTTTGGAAATATTCTAATTTGTATCAAATCTTTTCTAACATTACCCACATGCCTAAATCATTTCTCTCACAAATGATATTGTATCTCCAACATGCTTCAACTAAGAATATTAAGTAGGATTCTTAGTGAAAAATATTGCACTTTGATTATCACAATCAATCCTCACAAGCTTTTGTAAGAGGCCAACAATTGAGCACAATCTTTGTTTTATACACCTAAAATTTGCCTATTTACCATTGTTCCTAATATCATACTAGCATTCATCACCATACCAATGTTATCCTAGTTAAACCCATTCCATAAATTAATGTTCTCATCATTAATTAATTAAATAATTATAACATTTAATTAATCTAGTTCATCATTTGATAATTATATTATTTAATTAATCTAGTCCACCACTAATTTATTAAATGATTATATCATTTAATTAATTTAATTCATCACTAACTAGTTAAATAATTATATTATTTAATTAGTCTAATTTAAATCTTAGACTTAATTAAATAATTTAATTTCCATCTCGTATTTTTATTTAATTAAATGAATTTATTATTTAATTATTTTAATTTCCATCTCACATTGCTTTTGCCTCCTATTTTTAGTTGCAACTAATTATTTGTGGTTATTTCTATTTTTAGCTAATGTAATATCATTCATTCATGTTGAGCAAATTGAATCATGAAAATTCATCTTATCCTAAATGGGTATGTGCAGGATCATGATGGGCCAAAAAGTGGCGATGTGAAAAAAGTTGCATTTTGCATTGACCAAAAAATGCAAAAATCTTGAGGTAATTTTTTTTTGGCTTGGGTGTTAGTACATTGCTCCAAAAAAATGCCCAAGGCAAAGAATTACAAATCGGATATCTAATTTGGGTTGGGTATAAATAGATACATGCAGCCATTTAAAATCATTTCAACCATTTTAAACAACTCAGAGCGCAGTGAGAATGACGTGCAGGCTACAAGATATCTGATTTGAGCTGATATCTGACTTGCAAGGTAAGTCTTTGGTTTTTTTTTGTTTTAATTAATTTTTCTATTATTTTTGTATAATTTTAACTAGTTTTTAATGGATTTTTACTAAAAACTAGAGTTTTTAATGGATTTCTATTAAAAACTAATGTTTTTTATGATTTTTTATTAAAAACTAGTGTTGTTTATGGATTTTTATTAAAAACTAGAGTTTCTTATGGATTTTTTTGTTAAAAAGTAGGGCTTTTTATGGATTTTTATTAAAAACTAGGGTTTTTTTACAATAATTTCATTTATATTTTGTAATTTCAATTAGATTAATTAGTTTTTAACTTTAATCAGGTATTATGGCCGAGAATGAAAATGCACAAATGCCAAACTCTCCACCACCTCTACGCCCATCAATTAAAGACTTAATTGGTGAAAAATTGGAGCAATTGAGGGTCATTTGTGATGTTTATAAGACAATCCCTTGATTATCCTAGATGACAAACACATTGAAGAAAATAATTAAAAATATAGAAACCCTCTCGACCTAACATAATGCCTTTCTTTCATTGTGAGAAACCATGAGGGAATATTACTCCTCTGGATTGTCTTACAAAGATGTGAAAGATCTCCAAATAACAAAAGCCCAAATAGCCTGTTTATTTGTTAACCCTCACACCAGTTTGCCAGTTAATGTTAATAAACCAAAACTTTCTATAAAATGGTGCATGAATAAGGAAATTGTAGATAACTTTTGGGATCGTTGGTGTATGGTTTTTCATAAACCTCCCAACAACAATAGTGATATACCATTTTACTTTATTAAAAAATTATACGCTAAGTTTATGTTAGGGCATCATGTCAATTAATTTGACATTAAACCCTTCCAGGGCATCGGTGGAGGTATGCCCTAGGATAGACCAGGGGTAGTTAGAGTAGTCTAGTGCCCATATGTTCCCCCTCCTCCCCTTCCTCCGCCACCTCCAGTACATCATCCAGCTATTATCAAGGATGCAACCACAAAGACTATTTAGGCTATTCCCTCTTTGAGTGATCTTTTGGTTTCCCATACTTCTATAGTAGCTCAACCACATTCTGGTGATGTTGGCGATGGATCGAGTGCTGCTACATCATCCTCCTCAAGTCCACATATTTGTGTGCCACAGACTTGCACTATGTGCCACCAAATATGCTTGGGTCCTCTTGTGCAGCCCACTGAGCATCCCTTGGACACATCTAATTATGACCTTCATGATGTGGACATTATAGGAGATCAGACGCAAGGGAGTGAAGCGCACCCTATAGAGTCCTCTCCTGCTAGAGAGGGGGATGTTGGAATAGTTACACAAGTAAGATTTAAGTTGTAAATTCATAACTTGCATTTTTTTTAAATGAATATTACTAAGAGATAGTATCAAGTACTAATATTTATTTACATGGTCTATTTAACAATTGATGTCTGAGGAGGAGCTCACACAAGTGACTGATAGCACCCTTAGGGCCATTTCATTTGGCCTAGACATGCACACAGTATATATTTTTGCACTCACTCATTTACATTTTTTTACTATATAATTGCTTGTCATTTGAATTGTCATTAATGAAATTATATATTAACTTATATGCTTATCTTATTTTCCTCTTTTAGGAAACACCTAGTGCGAGTGAGGTATGACATTTTCCAGAATATGGAAGCACAATGTTAGATAAGGGAAAGGTAATTGAACTCAAATTTGATTGAAGTAAGATTTTTAAGATCTTATATTGATTATACATACATTGACATAGATTGGTAGTTTCATATGTACTTGTCATTTTATGTATGGGTGGTTATGAGCTATACATCCCTTGTTGAAAAAGTGTCTAGCATACAAAGGGGTAAGGTATTGGAACACCTCAAGGGTAGGTGTTGAAACACCTCTCAGGGAGATAAAAGAAAAGAGATACTTTTAAGGAGGTATGTTTGTTTTATTTTGTGTTTGGTAAAATATGTTCCTATTGCCCGACAATTGTATGCTAACTTGTATCAATTTTATGTTTTTGTTCCACATATATAGATTGACGCATTTGGGTAAGAACACCAAGATGGTTCTAAAAGACTTAGAAATTGAAAACCACTTTTTTTTTCTAAAATTAAATCTTGACCTTGGACATGAAATTGAGGGATAGTTACACTCAAAATTTTGAGATGGAACAAAAACAAGGATCCAGTCTCCAGTCTACTTTCTAAACTACTAATTTATTTTGAAAATGGTTGAGATTAAGTGGTTCAAAAGAGGGATGTACACAAATTTTTGTTGTTTTTGTTAAAAAACATAACATAGCAACTCTTCTATGACCCTAGCATGGTGAACTTTTGTAGTATTTTTAAAGTGCAATGAAGGATCAAAGTTAGCTAGCGATTATCTGAGGATTGATCACACAATAATTTTGATAATTTTTTAATGAATATTTGATTTTTTACTAATTTTTCTAAAAAGTGGGCACTTCTGAAAGCGGGGAATTTTGGTTTTGCTCCCCTAAATTTTAGAGGTAGTGATTTTTTAAATGTAGAATAGAGTCTAGTTTCTAAAATGTAATTTATTTGAAGTACAGTGAGCGTTTAATTTATAATGAAAAAACCAAACAACTTGCTTTTAGCGAAAAAGAACATATACAAACAAAGAAATTATGGATGAAAGGCTTAACATTGTTAAAAGTGAAAAAAAAATTACATCATTGGATAGCTAAAGAGAGAACCTAACATTACCCCATGTGTTTTCTTTTGTTGATATTGAACCAAATTTTGTCTTGATGAATTAAACACAAACCCGATTATGTGAAAAAATTGTAGAATTTGCAAAAACATGTCTCTAGGCATTGGGAATGCCCTCCAAGCCTCTGGGTTGGTATTCCAAGGCAGCTACCAATGCTAAGGCTCGGGGATTCCCAAAGAAAAATATAATGCCTTCGGCGTTATAGCAATAGCGTTATTAGTTTGATCACCGGCGTTATGTTTCATCGATGTCGTCCTTTGCTTTTCTTGCGTAATGGTTGTAGCATTCTGTTTGTTATGCCGAAACCAAAGAAAATCCTCCTGTCCCAATGTGTTTCGTTGTGACCTTATGGAGTCGAGGAAACATCATGTAGATAATGCTTCATTATACCGAGAGTCACCCCAAATGCCATCTCCCAGTCGTTGAGACATAAGAAATTTTCTTACCGAAACGTGCTTCCTTGCTTCATCCGTTTCACTATAACCTTGAGATATTGGAGAGACATCTCACAGATTAAACTTTGCTTTACCGAAAATATTCATTCATCATGAGTCGTTGTGACAAATTGGTTCTCTCGCCGATGTATTCTTTTATCTTATGTGGGTCGCCGTAACATACCGACATCGGGGAGACCTCATACAGAGTGCACTTTGTTTTACTGAAAGACTTTATCCATCTTGTGTGTCACTGAGACAATCCAATTTTCATCCCGACAAAGTCCTCATTGTGTTATCGGCGAGGCTAAAGGTCACTTGCTGAGACATTACTTCGAAAGCCTCAACTCTTACCGATATGCATCCTCTTGCCACTGGTCGGTGTGACAATGTATATTCGCTATGACCTCACACTGGAAGCAATATGTTTGGCCAAAGAAACCATCCATGTGTTGTTCGATAAGACTCTCCTCAAGAACATGCTGACGAAAACCCCATGTTGACAAGACATAACAACCTCTCCAAGATCACATTACGATATCGCCAAGCTCTCACCGATGAACCTCCCCATGCATTAGTCAGGGAGACAATTCAAAATTGATGAGACACTATCCCGACGACCAAACTCCTACCGATAGGTTCCTCCTTGGTCACCGAAACCACGTGAAATTCATGCTGATAGAAACCTACAGGTGAATGTCGATTGCTGTAGCAATGAACAATTCTTTCTGATCACCTGCTACAAACATATGTTAACACACAGGCAACATGGGTCGGGGAGACCTAGATAGACCTATGTCGATATGGACCACAACATGAAAAATGCATGACTCGATGGATTCTATGGGGTCACACGACCAAAATATGGGTAAAAATATCATAAAATGAGGAAAATGTGCCTAAGGTAGGACTCAAATGGAGACTCGGGGATGAAAAGATATGTAAAATCATATTTTACGGTTCTGAGAGGTGAGGAGAATTGGGAGAAGTGTGGGGAGGGTGGTGAGAGATTGGGGAAATTTGTGAAGTAGGGAGATTGGGAGAACGTCGGCGTTATCATAAAATCGGCAAATCATCAGGCGATCAAACGCATCAAAGTCGAATCAGGCGTCAGGCATCAGCGTCAGGCAAATCGGATCAGATCAGGCAAATCAAAATCAGGCATCAGGCAAACTGCCGCGTGCGCTTGCGCTGAAATCGGCAAATCATCGAGAAAAATCAAAGGATCAACAAATCTGCGGAAATCAAAGTCAGGCAAATCGAAATCGAAAAGGTCTGCTGGGGTATTCCACTCTACCCTAGTCAGGTATTTCTCCTAAACCCCTAACACCTTATAGGTCTCTCCACCAATTTCAAAATCTTCACCAACACTCCCATTCCACCACTGGGCTTCCTTGAGCTCCACACTGACCCAAGTGTGTCCTAACCACTCCAGGGCTAGGGTAAGGTGGTCTTGTTGTTCTTTAGGTGTTTTTACTCCTCACTGATCCATTTCATTGGATATTTTCACCTTTTTCCCCTTGCTTTCAAGAATTTCTAGTTTCTAGGCCTTGTAGCCTTTTTGCCCCTTTTAGGCCTCCTAGAACCCATTTTCTTGGATTTTCTCAAAAATGGCCTTAACAACCCCCAAATATTTTTGGATATTCCTCCTATTAATACCCTAGGCTTCAATATTTACTAGGTGTAAGGTTTTTCAAGTGTCCGTACATAGGACTATCCTCATACCCCCTAATTTCAAGGGTTTCTAGGGTTTTGGCTCCTTTTTCCAACTTTGAGGGCTTCAATGACCTCCTCAACTCTCCTCCTTGCACAAAATTTTCTGGACTACATGTTCCCACACTCTCATTCTCTTGATTGGCACAAACCAATCCGTTTATTAGTTTTATTTACTGTTGTCCTCTCCAAGCCACTAGCTAGAATGCACTTGCACTCGCCTAGTGTTTGATGAATTCAACTCTTCCCCTACAAACCAAGACTCCAAAAACACTATTTAAAATTTAAAAACATTCCCCTACTTGATTCCAAGTGGCCATGGTAGCCTTTCCATGGGAATTCAAATGGGGATCATGATTTCCAAAAACTGGCCTAAACCGGCTATAAGGCCAAAACTCCAAAAACTTGCAAAACAAAAAACAATTGAACTAATTGGCTAATCTAATGCCTCACACAGTAAATAAGTGACACAATGGAAAGCCTCAAACCATCAAACAAGACCTTTCAATCCATCATTGATTGGATGAAGGCTCAAACACAAATATTCACTCAAAAGTTGTTGAATTCCAATCACACAATATGCTCTCCAAGTCTCAATTCGTGAAAATGAACTTCCAACCCAGGTATTATGGTTTGGATGACCTTATATACCTTTCCCCCACATGCTAGGACCCGTAGGTCAGGCTTAGGTCACCATTAATGTCTTTTTTTAAAAAATTTAGGCCAAATTCCTAAGACAACATTGTCTAGTTTTTCCTAATCTCTACACTAAGACTTTTCCAAAAGTCAAAGATCTAAAAAAACCTAAGTTTTCCATAACACACACATCAAAAACACACTTGGGACTTTATAACATAGTCCTTATTCCCTTGGTGGTTGGCTAGAACCACCTACAAGCCAAAAATCACTAAGATCTTCCAAAAGACCTTAAGGTGCTCCTGCACCATTCTCCCCCTGTAGCAAATAAGTTAAGGAACCTATGGTGTCAAGAGCTCCTCACTAACTCCATGCTTCTCAAATTCACCTTCTGCTAACCAAGTAGCCTCTGACTCTGGTTGATGTTTCCACTTCACTAGGTGATCCTTGTATGTCTTGTGCCTAGTCTTCTTCTCCCTTGAGTCTAAAATCCTGTCCACTTGTGGTCTGATCTGATTAGGTACCTTGAGTGCTTCCACATCCTTGTTTATCTCAGCATTTGTACTGTTCTTCATCCATTTTTGGTCCTTTATACTTCACCAAGTCTTTCACATTAAACATAGGAGAAATAGCCATCTCCTTGGGTAACTCCACCTTGTAAGCATTTGATCCATACTTAGCCAACACCTTACATGGCCCTATCCACTTCATCTGCAGCTTCCTTGGTATCTCTTTCTGTAACCTTTCCTTGTTCAATTATACCATCACCAAATCACCTATCTCAAATTGTAATTCTCTTCTCCCTTCATCTCTCTTAGCCTTCAACTTTTGATTAGACTCTATCAATTTCTTCTTGACCTGCTCATGAACCTCTCTCATTGACTGAGCAAAATCATCAGCATGTCCATTGATCCCTTCATATCATTTTAGATCTCTAATCTCAAGTACACCCCTTGGATGTAAACCATAGAATATCTCAAATGGACTCTTACCCGTAGTCCTATTTGTGCTATCATTATAAGCAAATTCTGCTTGTGGAATCACTTGCTCCCATCCTTGTCCAAACTCCTTAGTTAAGCATCTTAACAAGTTCCCAAGTACCCTATTGATCACCTCTGTCTGTCCATCTATTTGTGGATGATATGCTGAGCTATGAGACAAGATGGTTCCTAGCCTCTTCCAAAGAGTTTTCCAAAAATGCCCCATAAACTTCACATCTCTTTCTGCAACTATGCTCCTTGGAAACCCATGTATCCTCACTACTTCCTTGAAGAATAGGTGTGCAATCTGACTTGCATCATGTGTTGTCTTGCATGGTATGAAATGGCTCATCATGCTGAATCTATCCACTACAACAAACACACTGTCCAAACCAGTTGGTGTCCTAGGTAGACCTACTATGAAGTAATTGCTTATGCATTCCCATGGTCTATTTGGAATGGGTAATGGATGGTAAAGACCTGCATTGCTTGATGCCCCCTTTTCCTTTTGACATACTCCACATCGTTCAACATATCTTCTTACATCTCTTTGCATTTTAGGCCACCAATAGAACCTCTCCACTAAGTCTAGTGTCTTGTTCAAACCAAAGTGACCACTCATACTGCCATTATGCTTTTCTTGGATTAGATTCTCCCTCATAGAACCTATAGGAATACACAATTGCTTCCCCCTAAACAATAAGTCATTTTGCAAGGTGTAATCAACATATTCACTGTGAAAATGGTTCTCAAAATCAGTACATACCTTGTATATTTTTGAGAAATCAGAATCTCCTTCATATAGATCTTTGAATCCTTCAACCCCTGTGCTTTGTAACTGTATCTCTTGGACAGTAAGCAACCTCCTACTAAGAGCATCAACAACCTTGTTGTTAACCCCCTTCTTATGCTTGATGGTAAAGTTGTATGACTGCAAAAACTCCATCCACTTGATGTGCCTCAAACTGAGCTTCTCTTGAGTATTTATGTAGCTTAAGGCCTGATTGTCAGTGTATACCACAAATTCCTTTGGCAATAGGTAGTGCCTCCACTTCTTAACAGCCTGCACCAAAGCATGTAGCTCTAAGTCATAGGATGAGTACCTAGACTTTGCTTCATTCAACCTTTCACTAAAGAATGCCACTGGCCTGTCTTCTTGGCTTAGAATAGCCCCAACTGCTATGTTACTTGCATCACATTCCACTATGAATGGCTTGTCAAAACTTGGTAAAACTAGGATAGGTTGGGTAGCTATCTCCCTCTTCAATATTTCAAACCCTTCATTGGCTTCTTTGGTCCACACAAAATTTGTTTTTAGTCCTCCTTTAATGGTGTCAAGAAACGGTGCACAAATTTCACTAAACCTTCTCACAAACTTCCTATAGAATTGTGCCAATCCATGGAAACTCCTAACTTTTTTCCCTGTCTTGGGAGTAGGCCAACTAATAATGGCTTCAACCTTGCTTTTATCCATCTTCAAGTTCCCTTGAGATACCACAAATCCTAGGTAGACTAACTCTTGCTTCATGAACTCACTCTTCTCAAGATTGATGGTAAGTTTCTCCTCTTGAAGTTTCTTCAACACAAGTTCTAGGTGCTTCATATGTTCTTCTTTTGTTTTGCTAAAGATGAGGATATCATCTAGGTAGACAACCACAAAGACTCCTATAAAGTCCCTCAAGACCTCATTCATCACCCTCATAAAAGTACTAGGTGCATTTGTAAGCCCAAATGGCATCACTAACCATTCATATAACCCTTTTGTGGTTTTGAATGTTGACTTCCATTCATCTCCCTCCATCCTAATCTGATAATAGCCACTTTTCAAATCAATTTTGGAGTAGTACTTAGCAACCCCTAAACAATCCATTAGATCTTTTATCCTAGGAATAGGAAACCTATATCTAATGGTTATCCTATTTATGGCCCTAGAATCAGTACACATCCTCCACTTATCTCCCTTCTTAGGTTCCAACACAACTAGAACAGCACATGGACTTATGCTCTTTCTGATCAGCCCTTGGTCCAAAAGTTCTTGAAATTACCTTGCTATCTCTTTGTTCTGCTCCAGTGTCATCTTGTATGCAGCCTTGTTAGGTAGTGTTGCTCCTGGTATAAAGTCTATTTGATGACTGATTGCTCTCTTAGGTGGTAGTGTAGCTAGTGTACCTTCACAAATAATGTCCTTGAACTAATCCAATAGTCGCTTCACTTCTGCTGTCATAGGTAGCTGATTAGGTAACTCCTCTTCCTTTGGCTTCAACATGATTGCATATAAAACTCCTTCTTCCTCCTTGATGTCTTTTAGAAATTCCTTTCCACTCAACAAAAGGACACTGGTTTCTACCTTTTCCACTGTATTTTCTTCTAACAAAGACTGTATTTTGTAAGTCACTCCATCCTTCTTGAATGAATACTTATTCTCCTTGCCATGATGCACTACCTCCCTGTCATATTGCCATGGTCTGCCAAGCAGCAGATGGCATGCATCCATTGGTAACACATCACATAGTATCCTATCATGATACTTTCCTATAGTAAACTCAACCCACACTTGTTCATTGACTAGTATATTTTTCCCCTTGTTCAACCAAGTAACCTTGTAAGGGCACACATGGGGTATCTTGGTGAGTTTCAACTTTTGTAATTCCTCCTCTGAGATGACATTATTAGTAGACCCTGAATCAATGATGACCTTGCAAACCTTTCCTAGTATCTTGCACTTGACTCTAAAAAGAGCTCTCCTTTGTTTGTGTTCTTCCTCGGTAGGTGCTTTGATCAAAATTCTCCTTAACATGAGATTCTCGCCTTTCTCTAAATCTAGACTCACCTCTGATTGTTTGGAGCAGTCCTCTTCTTGAACATAGTTGATCTTCCTCTCACTTTGTGAAGATGTTGGCTTGTCAGGACACCTATAAGCCGGATGACCCAACTGTCCACAATTGTAGCATTTCATGGAAGCAAAATGAGAGCTTCTCCCAAAGCCTCCTGATTTTCCTCTTCCTCCATTGTTTGAGCTTCTACCTCTATAACCCCCTCTACTATTTGTCTCATGGGGCTACTCTCCACCTTTGGAATCACCTTGCCCTTTGTTCTCTTGGCTTCTTCCACCAAAACCTCCTCTATGACCACCTCTAGGGTCTCTACCTCTTCCTTTGCCCCTAGTATTGGAATCTTGTTTCTTTTTTAGTTTCTCTTCCACCTTAAAAGCCATTTGATAGCAGCTATGGAGGTTAGTAAGTGTGAAAAGACTCAACTCCTCTTGGATGCTCCATCTAAGACCGTTTAGATACCTAGCCACCTTGATTCTTTCAGCTTCTTGCACTCTAGATCTAAGGTTTAGTTTTTGGAACTCCTCTGTATATGCAGCTACATCTAGGTCTCTTTGTCTGAGATTTTGCCTCTTCTTGTGCAATTGAATGTCATAGTCCTCAGGTAGATAGTTCTCCTTCACTTTAGCCACCATTGTCTTCCAACTTCCTATGGGTTTCTTGCCTTCTCTCTTTCTTCTTGTAGAAACTTCCACCAAGTTAATGCTTGTCCTCTTAATCTTGATTTGGCTATCTTCACCTTTTGTGCTTCTGTAATTCCATCACATTCAAAGTGATTCTCCATTCCCTCTATCCATTCCATAACCAACTCTGCATCCATTTTCCCTGTAAACACTGGGACACCTTCAAGTGCCTTGCCACACAATTACTTCAATGGTTTGAGGAAGGGTTCCTCTGCTAATGGAGGGTTAGGTTCTGGTTCTATGTCCTCCTCCACTTGGTATTTACCCTTGTCTTTTTCCTCTGACAACTGCACTTTCATCTTACTTGTCATTTCAGCAACTTCTTCCAATTTTTTCTTCATCTATTCCATAGCCTCTTCAAGATGCCTATTCTTCTCTTGCTGCTCTTTCAAGTCTCTAGCTAGCTCTGCATTGGTCACCATTTTATTATCTCCTATGGATTCACTTCTCTCTGACATTCGCTAGTTTCAATTCACAAGCCTTTATTGGCTCTGATACCAATTTGATGGGGAGCCCTATACCTCAAGAGAACTCTTGCTCTTCCCAAGACCTATCATTTGGTCTACTTAGGGTATTCCACTCTACCCTAGTCAGGGATTTCTCCTAAACCCCTAATGCCTTATAGGTCTCTCCACCAATTTCAAAATCTTCACCAACACTCCCATTCCACCACTGGGCTTCCTTGAGCTCTACACTAGCCCAAGTGTGTCCTAACCACTCCAGGGCTAGGGTAAGGTGGTCTTGTTGTTCTTTAGGTGTTTTGACTCCTCACTGATCCATTTCATTGGATACTTTCACCTTTTCCCCCTCACTTTCAAGAATTTCTAGTTTCTAGGCCTTGTAGCCTTTTTGATCCTTTTAGGCCTCCTAGAACCCGGTTTCTTGGCTTTTCTCAAGGTTTACCAGGTGTAAGGTTCTGCAAGTTTCCGTACATAGGACTGTCCTCATACCCCCTAATTTCAAGGGTTTCTAGGGTTTTGGCTCCTTTTTCCAACTTTGATGGCTTCAATGACCTCCTCAACTCTCCTCCATGTACACACATGTTTGGACTACATGTACCCACACTCTCATGCTCTTTATTGGCACAAACCAATCTTTTTATCAGTTTTCTTTACTGTTGTCCTCTCCAAGCCACTAGCCAGAATGCACTTGCACTCACCTAGTGTTTGATGAAGTCAACTCTTCCCTACAAACCAAGACTCCAAACACACTATTTACACTGTACAAATAGTCCCCTACTTGATTCCAAGTGGCCATGGTAGCCTTTCCATGGAAATTCAAGTGGGGATCATGATTTCCAAAAAAAGGCCTAAACCGGCAATAAGGCCAAAACTCCAAAAACTTGCAAAACAGAAAACAATTGAACTAATTGGATAATCTAATGCCTCAAGTAGTAAATAAGTGACACAATGGAAAGCCTCAAACCATCAGACAAGACCTTTCAATCCATCATTGATTGGATGAAGGCTCAAACATAAATATTCACTCAAAAGTTGTTGAATTCCAATCACACAATATGCTCTCCAAGTCTCAATTCGTGAAAATGAACTTCCAACCTAGGTATTAGGGTTTGCATGACCTTATATACCTTTCTCCCACATGCTAGGACCCTTGGGTCGGACTTAGAACTACATTAATGCTATTTTCAATTTTTAGGCCCAGGTGCCAAGACTGCATTGCCAAATTTGCCTAATCTCACCATTAAGACCAAAAACCTCAAAGGTTCTAAACCAACCCTAATTTTTCCACTAAAAAACATGAATTATACCTAGGGACTTTATATCATAGTCCTTATTCCCTTGGTGGTTGGCTAGAACCACCTACAAGCCAAAAAATCACTAAGATCTTCCAAAAGGCCTTAAGGTGCTCCTACACCATTCTCCCCCTACAACAAAGAGGTTAAGGAACCTGTGGTGTCAAGAGTTCCTCACTAATTCCATGCTTCTTAAAGTCACCTTCTGCTATCCAAGTAGCCTCTGACTCTGGTTGATGTCTCCACTTCACTAGGTGCTCCATGTATGTCTTGTGCCTAGTCTTCTTCTTCACCCTTGAGTCTAGAATCTTGTCCACTTGTGGGATGATCTGATCTAGTACCTTGAGTGCTTCCACATCCTTGTTTATCTTAGAATTGTACTATTCTTCATCCATTTCTGGTCCTTTATACTTCACCAAGTCCTTCACATTGAAGATAGGAGAAATAGACATCTCCTTGGGTAACTCCACCTTGTATGCATTTGACCCATACTTAGCCAACACTTTACATGGCCCTATCCTTTTCATCTGTAGCTTGCTTGGTATGCCTTTCTGTAACCTTTCCTTGTTCAAGTATACCATCACCAAATCACCTATCTCAAATTGTAATTCTCTTCTCCCTTCATCTCTCTTAGCCTTCAACTTTTGATTAGCCTTTATCAATGTCTTCTTGACCTGCTCATGAACCTCTCTCATTGACTAAGCAAAATCATCAGCATGTCCACTGATCCCTTCATATCCTTTTAGATCTCTAAGCTCAAGTACACCCCTTGGATGTAAACCATAGACTATCTCAAATGGACTCTTACCCGTAGTCCTATTTGTGCTATCATTGTAAGCAAATTCTTGCTTGTGGAATCACTTGCTCCCATCCTTGTCCATACTCCTTAGTTAAGCATCTCAACAAGTTCCCAAGTACCCTATTGATCACCTCTGTCTGTCCATCTGTTTGTGGATGATATGCTGAGCTATGAGACAAGTTGGTTCCTAGCCTCTTCCAAAGAGTTTTCCAAAAATGCCCCATAAACTTCACATCTCTATCTGCAACTATGCTCCTTGGCAACCCATGTATCCTCACTACTTCCTTGAAGAATAGGTGTGCAATCTGACTTGCATCATGTGTTGTCTTGCATGGTATGAAATGGCTCATCTTGCTGAATCTATCCACTACAACAAACACACTGTCCAAACCAGTTGGTGTCCTAGGTAGACCTACTATGAAGTCCATGCTTATGCATTCCCATGGTCTATTTGGAATGGGTAATGGCTGGTAAAGACCTGCATTGCTTGATGTTCCCTTTGCCTTTTGACATACTCCACATTGTTCAACATATCTTCTTACATCTCTTTGCATCTTAGGCCACCAATAGAACCTCTCCACTAAGTCTAGTGTCTTGTTCAAACCAAAGTGACCACTCAAACTGCCATTATGCTTTTCTTGGATCAGATTCTCCCTCATAGAACCTCTAGGAACACACAATTGCTTCCCCCTAAACAATAAGCCATTTTGCAAGGTGTAATCAACATATTCACTGTGAAAATGGTTCTCAAAATTAGTACATACCTTGTATATTTCTGAGAAATTAGAATCTCCTTCATATAGATCTTTGAATCCTTCAACCCCTGTGCTTTGTAACTATATCTCTTGGACAGTAAGCAACCTCCTACTAAGAGCATCAACAACCTTGTTGTTAACCCCCTTCTTATGCTTGATGGTAAAGGTGTATGACTGCAAAAACTCCATCCACTTGATGTTCCTCAAACTGAGCTTCTCTTGAGTATTTATGTAGCTTAAGGCCTGATTGTCAGTGTATACCACAAATTCCTTTGGAAATAGGTAGTGCCTCCACTTCTTAAGAGCCTACACCAAAGCATATAGCTCTAAGTCATAGGATGAGTACCTAGACTTTGCTTCATTCAACCTTTCACTAAAGAATGCCACTGGCCTGCCTTCTTGGCTTAGGAACAGCTCCCACTGCTATGTTACTTGCATCACATTCTACTATGAATGGTTTGTCAAAACTTGGTAAAACTAAGATAGGTTGGGTAGCTATCTCCCTCTTCAACCTTTCAAATCCTTCATTGGCTTCTTTGGTCCACACAAACTTTGTTTTCAGTCCTCCTTTGATGGTGTCAAGAACCGGTGCACAAATTTCACTAAACCTTCTCACAAACTTCCTATAGAACTGAGCTAATCCATGGAAACTCCTAACTTTTGTCCCTATTTTTGGAGTAGGCCAACTAAGAATGGCTTCAACCTTGCTTTTATCCATCTTCAAGTTCCCTTGAGATACCACAAATCCTAGGTAGACTAACTCTTGCTTCATGAACTCACTCTTCTCAAGATTGATGGTGAGCTTCTCCTCTTGAAGTTTCTTCAACACAAGTTCTAGGTGCTTCATATGTTCTTCTTTGTTTTGCTAAAGATGAGGATATCATCTAGGTAGAAAACCACAAAGACTCCTATAAAGTCCTTCAGGACCTCATTCATCACCCTCATAAAAGTGCTAGGTGCATTTGTAAGCCCAAATGGCATCACTAACCATTCATATAACCCTTTTGTGGTTTTGAATGCTGACTTCCATTCATCTCCCTCCTTCATCCTAATCTGATAATAGCCACTTTTCAAATCAATTTTGGAATAGAACTTAGCACCCCCTAAACAGTCCATTAGATCTTCTATCCTAGGAATAGGAAACCTATATCTAATGGTTATCCTATTTATGGCCCTAGAATCAGTACACATCCTCCACTTATCTCCCTTCTTAGGTGCCAACACAACTGGAACAACACATGGACTTATGCTCTTTCTGATCAGCCCTTGGTCCAAAAGTTCTTGAACTTGCCTTGCTATCTCTTTGTTCTGCTCCGGTGTCATCTTGTATGCAGCCTTGTTAGGTAGTGTTGCTCCTGGTATAAAGTCTATTTGATGACTGATTGCTCTCTTAGGTGGTAGTGTAGCTGGTGTACCTTCACAAATAATGTCCTTGAACTGATCCAATAGTCGCTTCACTTCTGCTGTCATAGGTAGTTGATTAGGTAACTCCTCTTCCTTTGGCTTCAACATGATTGCATAGACAACTCCTTCTTCCTCCTTGATGTCTTTTAGAAATTCCTTTCCACTCAACAAAAGGACACTGGTTTCTGCCTTTTCCACTGTATTTTCTTCTAACAAAGACTATATTTTGTAAGTCACTCCATCCTTCTTGAATGAATACTTATTCTCCTTGCCATGATGCACTGCCTCCCTGTCATATTGCCATGGTCTTCCAAGCAGTAGATGGAATGCATCCATTGGTAACACATCACATAGTATCCTATCATGATACTTTCCTATAGTAAACTCAACCCACACTTGTTCATTGACTAGTATATTCTGCCCCTTGTTCAACCAAGTAACCTTGTAAGGGCACACATGGGGTATCTTGGTGAGTTTCAACTTTTGTATTGCCTCCTCTGAGATGACATTATCAGTAGACCCTGAATCAATGATGACCTTGCAAACCTTTCCTAGTATCTTGCACTTGACTCTAAAAAGAGCTCTCCTTTGTTTGTGTGCTTCCTCGGTAGGTGCTTTGATCAAAATTCTCCTTAACATGAGATTCTCACCTTTCTCTGAATCTAGACTCACCTCTGATTGTTTGGAGCAGTCCTCTTCTTGAACATAGTTGATCTTCCTCTCACTTTGTGAAGATGTTGGCTTGTCAGGACACCTATAAGCCGAATGACCCAACTATCCACAATTGTAGCATTTCATGGAAGCAAAATGAGAGCTTCTCCCAAAGCCTCCTGATCTGCCTCTTCCTCCATTTTTGAGCTTCTACCTCTATAACCCCCTCTACTATTTGTCTCAGGGGACTGCTCTCCACCTTTGGAATCACCTTTCCCTTTGTTCTCTTGGCTTCTTCCACCAAAACCTCCTCTATGACCACCTCTAGGGTCTCTACCTCTTCCTTTACCCCTAGTATTGGAATCTTGTTTCTTTTTCAGTTTCTCTTCCACCTTAATAGCCATTTGATAGAAGCTATGGAGGGTAGTAAGTGTGAAAATACTCAACTCCTCTTGTATGTTCCATCTAAGACCGTTTAGATACCTAGCAACCTTGATGCTTTCAACTTCTTGCACTCTAGATCTAAGGCTTAGTTTTTGGAACTCCTCTGTATATGCAGCTACATCTAGGTCTCTTTGTTTGAGATTTTGTGTCTTCTTGTGCAATTGAATATCATAGTCTTCAGGTAGATAGTTCTCCTTCACTTTAGCCACCATAGTTTTCCAACTTCCTATGGGTTTCTTGCCTTCCTTCTCTCTTTCTTCTTGTAGAAACTTCCACCAAGTTAGTGCTTGTCCTCTTAGCCTTGATTTGGCTATCTTCACCTTTTGTGCCTCTGTAATCCCATCACATTCAAAGTGATTCTCCATTCCCTCAATCCATTCCATAACCAACTCTGCATCCATTCTTCCTGTGAACACAGGGATACCTTCAAGTGCCTTGCCACTCAAAGCCTTCAATGCTTTGAGGAAGGGTTCCTCTGCTAATGGAGGGTTAGGTTCTAGTTCTATGTCCTCCTCCACTTGGTATTTACCCTTGTCTTTGTCCTCTAACAACTGCACTTTCATCTTGCTTGCCATTTCAACATCTTCTTCCAATTTTTGCTTCATCTCTTCCATAGCTTCTTCAAGATGCCTATTCTTCTCTTGCTGCTCTGTCAAGTCTCTAGCTAGCTCTGCATTGGTCACCATGGTATTCTCTCCTATGGATTCACTTCTCTCTGACATTCGCTAGTTTCAATTCCCAAGCCTTTATTGGCTCTGATACCAATTTGATGGGGAGCCCTATACCTCAAGAGCACTCTTGCTCTTCCCAAGACCTATTCTTTGGTATTCTTAGGGTATTCCATTCTACCCTACTTAGGGATTTCTCCTAAACCCCTAACGCCTTATAGGTCTCTCCACCAATTTCAAAATCTTCACCAACACTCCCATTCCACCACTGGGCTTCCTTGAGCTCCACACTGACCTAAGTGTGTCCTAACCACTCCAAGGCTAGGGTAAGGTGGTATTATTGTTCTTTAGGTGTTTTGACTCCTCACTGGTCCATTTCATTGGATTCTTTCACCTTTTTCCCTTCGCTTTCAAGAATTTCTAGTTTCTAGGCCTTGTAGCCTTTTTGCCCCTTTTAGGCCTCCTAGAACCTGGTTTCTTGGCTTTTCTCAAAAACGGCCTTAACAACCCCCAAATATTTTTGGATATTCCTCATAATAGTACCCTAGGCTTCAATATTTACTAGGTGTAAGGTTCTGCAAGTGTCTGTACATAAGATTGTCCTCATACCCCCTAATTTCAAGGGTTTCTAGGGTTTTGGCTCCTTTTTCCAACTTTGAGGGCTTCAATGACCTCCTCAAATCTCCTTCTTGCACACACATGTTTGGAATACATGTTACCACACTCTCATTCTCTTTATTGGCACAAACCAATCCACTTATCAGCTTTCTTTACTGCTGTCCTCTCCAAGCCACTAACTAGAATGCACTTGCAATCGCCTAGTGTTTGATGAATTCAAAACCAAGACTCCACACACACTATTTACACTGTAAAAATATTCCCCTACTTTATTCCAAGTGGCCATGGTAGCCTTGCCATGGGAATTCAAGTGGGGATCATGATTTCCAAAAAAACTGACCTGAACCGGCTATAAGGCCAAAACTCCAAAAACTTGCAAAACAGAAAACAATTGAACTAAATGGATAATCTAATGCCTCACACAGTAAATAAATGACACAAAGGAAAACCTCAAACCATCAGACAAGACCTTTCAATCCATCATTGATTGGATGAAGGCTCAAACACAAATATTCACTCAAAAGTTGTTGAATTCCAATCACACAATATGCTCTCCAAGTCTCAATTCGTGAAAATGAACTTCCAACCCAGGTATTAGGGTTTGGATGACCTTATATACCTTTCTCCCACATTCTAGGACCCTTGGGTCGGACTTAGAACAACATTAATGCTATTTTTCAACTTTTAGGCCAAATTCCTAAGACAACATTGTCTAGTTTTTCCCAATCTCTACACTAAGACTTTTCCAAACCTCAAAGCTCTAAACCAACCTAAGGTTTCCATAACACACACATCAAAAACACACTTGGTACTTTATAACATAGTCCTTATTCCCTTGGTGGTTGGCTAGAACCACCTACAAGCCAAAAAATCACTAAGATCTTCCAAAAGACCTTAAGGTGCTCCTGCACCATTCTCCCCCTACAACAAATAAGTTAAGGAACCTGTGGTGTCAAGAGCTCCTCACTAATTCCATGCTTCTTAAAGTCACCTTTTGCTAACCAAGTAGCCTCTGACTCTGGTTGATGTTTCCACTTCACTAGGTGCTCCTTGTATGTCTTGTGCCTAGTCTTCTTCTCCCTTGAGTCTAAAATCATGTCCACTTGTGGTCTGATCTGATCAGGTACCTTGAGTGCTTCCACATCCTTGTTTATCTCAGCATTGTACTGTTCTTCATCCATTTCTAGTCCTTTATACTTCACCAAGTCCTTCACATTGAAGATAGGAGAAATAGACATCTCCTTGGGTAACTCCACCTTGTATGCATTTGACCCATACTTAGCCAACACTTTACATGGCCCTATCCTTTTCATCTGTAGCTTGCTTGGTATGCCTTTCTATAACCTTGCCTTGTTCAAGTATACCATCACCAAATCACCTATCTCAAATTGTAATTCTCTTCTCCCTTCATCTCTCTTAGCCTTCAACTTTTGATTAGCCTCTATCAATGTCTTTTTGACCTGCTCATGAACCTCTCTCATTGATTGAGAAAAATCATCAGCATGTCCACTGATCCCTTCATATCCTTTTAGATCTCTAAGCTCAAGTACACCCCTTGGATGTAAACCATAGACTATCTCAAATGGACTCTTACCCGTAGTCCTATTTGTGCTATCATTGTAAGAAAATTCTTCTTGTGGAATCACTTGCTCCCATCCTTGTCCATACTCCTTAGTTAAGCATCTCAACAAGTTCCCAAGTACCCTATTGATCACCTCTGTCTGTCCATCCATTTGTGGGTGATATGCTGAGCTATGAGACAAGTTGGTTCCTAGCCTCTTCCAAAGATTTTTCAAAAAATGCCCCATAAACTTCACATCTTTGTTTGCAACTATGCTCCTTGGCAACCCATGTATCCTCACTACTTCCTTGAAGAATAGGTGTGCAATCTGACTTGCATCATGTGTTGTCTTGCATGGTATGAAATGGCTCATCTTGTTGAATCTATCCACTACAACAAACACATTGTCCAAACCAGTTGGTGTCCTAGGTAGACCTACTATGAAGTCCATGCTTATGCATTCCCATGGTCTATTTGGAATGGGTAATGGCTGGTAAAGACCTGCATTACTTGATGTTCCCTTTTCCTTTTGACATACTCCACATTGTTCAACATATCTTCTTACATCTCTTTGCATTTTAGGCCACCAATAGAACCTCTCCACTAAGTCTAGTGTCTTGTTCAAACCAAAGTGACTACTCATACTACCATTATGCTTTTCTTGGATCAAATTATCCCTCACACAACCTCTAGGAACACACAATTTCTTCCCCCTAAACAATAAGGCATTTTGCAAGGTGTAATCGGCATATTCACTATGAAAATGGTTCTCAAAATCAGTACATACCTTGTATATTTCTAAGAAATTAGAATCTCCTTCATATAGATCTTTGAATCCTTCAACCCCTATGCTTTGTAACTGTATCTCTTGGATAGTAAGCAACGTACTACTAAGAGCATCAACAACCTTGTTGTTAACCCCCTTCTTATGCTTGATGGTAAAGGTGTATGACTACAAAAACTCCATCCACTTGATGTTCCTCAAACTGAGCTTCTCTTGAGTATTTATGTAGCTTAAGGCCTGATTGTCAGTGTATACCACAAATTCCTTTGGCAATAGATAGTGCCTCCACTTCTTAAGAGCTTGCACTAAAGCATATAGCTCTAGGTCATAGGATGAGTACCTAGACTTTGCTTCATTCAACCTTTCACTAAAGAATGCCACTGGCCTACCTTCTTGGCTTAGAATAGCCCCAACTGCTATATTACTTGCATCACATTCCACTATGAATGGCTTGTCAAAACTTGGTAAAACTAGGATAGGTTGGGTAGCTATCTCCCTCTTCAATCTTTCAAACCCTTCATTGGCTTCTTTTGTCCACACAAACTTTGTTTTCAGTCCTCCTCTAATGGTGTCAAGAACCGGTGCACAAATTTCACTAAACCTTCTCACAAACTTCCTATAGAATTGTGCCAATCCATGGAAACTCCTAACTTCTATCCCTGTCTTTGGAGTAGGCCAACTAAGAATGGCTTCAACCTTGCTTTTATCCATCTTCAAGTTCCCTTGAGATACCACAAATCCTAGATAGACTAACTCTTGCTTCATGAACTCACTCTTCTCAAGATTGATGGTGAGCTTCTCCTCTTGAAGTTTCTTCAACACAAGTTCTAGGTGCTTCATATGTTCTTCTCTTGTTTTGCTAAAGATGAGGATATCATCTAGGTAGAAAACCACAAAGACTCCTATAAAGTCCTTCAGGACCTCATTCATCACCCTCATAAAAGTGCTAGGTGCATTTGTAAGCCCAAATGGCATCACTAACCATTCATATAACCCTTTTGTGGTTTTAAATGCTGACTTCCATTCATCTCCTTCTTTCATCCTAATCTGATAATAGCCACTTTTCAAATCAATTTTGGAATAGAACTTAGCACCCCCTAAATAGTCCATTAGATCTTCTATCCTAGGAATAGGAAACCTATATCTAATGGTTATCCTATTTATGGCCCTAGAATCAATACACATCCTCCACTTATCTCCCTTCTTAGGTGCCAACACAACTAGAACAACACATGGACTTATGCTCTTTCTGATCAGCCCTTGGTCCAAAAGTTCTTGAACTTGCCTTGCTATCTCTTTGTTCTACTCCGGTGTCATCTTGTATGCATCCTTGTTAGGTAGTGTTGCTCCTGGTATAAAGTCTATTTGATGACTGATTGCTCTCTTAGGTGGTAGTGTAGCTAGTGTACCTTCACAAATAATGTCCTTGAACTGATCCAATAGTCGCTTCACTTCTGCTGTCATAGGTAGTTGATTAGGTAACTCCTCTTCCTTTGGCTTCAACATGATTGCATAGACAACTCCTTCATCCTCCTTGATGTCTTTTAGAAATTCCTTTCCACTCAACAAAAGGACATTGGTTTCTGCCTTTTCCACTGTATTTTCTTCTAACAAAGACTGTATTTTGTAAGTCACTCCATCCTTCTTGAATGAATACTTATTCTCCTTGCCATGATGCACTGCCTCCCTGTCATATTGCCATGGTCTGCCAAGCAGCAAATGGCATGCATCCATTGGTAACACATCACATAGTATCCTATCATGATACTTTCCTATAGTAAACTCAACCCACACTTGTTCATTGACTAGTATACTCTACCCCTTGTTCAACCAAGTAACCTTGTAAGGGCACACATGGGGTATCTTGGTGAGTTTCAAATTTTGTACTACCTCCTCTGAGATGAGATTATCAGTAGACCCTGAATCAATGATGACCTTGCAAACCTTTCCTAGTATCTTGCACTTGACTCTAAAATGAGCTCTCCTTTGTTTGTGTTCTTCCTTGGTAGGTGCTTTGATCAAAATTCTCCTTAACATGAGATTCTCACCTTTCTCTGAATCTAGACTCACCTCTGATTTTTTGGAGCAGTCCTCTTCTTGAACATAGTTGATCTTCCTCTCACTTTGTGAAGATGTTGGCTTGTCAGGACACCTATAAGCTGGATGACCTAACTGTCCACAATTGTAGCATTTCATGGAAGCAAAATGAGAGCTTCTCCCAAAGCCTCCTGATCTGCCTCTTCCTCCATTGTTTGAGCTTCTACCTCTGTAACCCCCTCTACTATTTGTCTCATGGGACTTCTCTCCACCTTTGGAATCACTTTTCCCTTTGTTCTCTTGGCTTCTTCCACCAAAACCTCCTCTATGTCCACCTCTAGGGTCTCTACCTCTTCCTTTACCCCTAGTATTGGAATCTTGTTTCTTTTTCAGTTTCTCTTCCACCTTAATAGCCATTTGATAGCAGCTATGGAGGGTAGTAAGTGTGAAAATACTCAACTCCTCTTGGATGCTCCATCTAAGACCGTTTAGGTACCTAGCCACCTTGATGCTTTCAGCTTCTTGCACTCTAGATCTAAGGCTTAGTTTTTGGAACTCCTCTGTATATGCAGCTACATCTAGGTCTCTTTGTCTAAGATTTTGCCTCTTCTTGTGCAATTGAATGTCATAGTCCTTAGGTAGATAGTTCTCCTTCACTTTAGCCACCATTGTCTTCCAACTTCCTATGGGTTTCTTGCCTTCCTTCTCTCTTTATTCTTGTAGAAACTTCCACCAAGTTAATGCTTGTCCTCTTAACCTTGATTTGGCTATCTTCACCTTTTGTGCTTTTGTAATTCCATCACATTCAAAGTGATTCTCCATTCCCTCTATCCATTCCATAACCAACTCTACATCCATTCTCCCTGTGAACACTGGGACACCTTCAAGTGCCTTGCCACTCAATGCCTTCAATGCTTTGAGGAAGGGTTCCTTTGCTAATGGAGGGTCAGGTTTTGGTTCTATGTCCTCCTCCACTTGGTATTTACCCTTGCCTTTGTCCTCTGACAACTGCACTTTCATCTTGCTTGCCGTTTCGACAACTTCTTCCAATTTTTGCTTCATCTCTTCCATAGCCTCTTCAAGAAGCCTATTCTTCTCTTGCTGCTCTGTCAAGTCTCTAGCTAGCTCTACATTGGTCACCATGGTATTCTCTTCTATGGATTCACTTCTCTCTGACATTTAATAGTTTCAATTCCCAAGCCTTTATTGGCTCTGATACCAATTTGATGGGGAGCCCTATACCTCAAGAGCACTCTTGCTCTTCCCAAGACCTATTCTTTGGTATTCTTAGGGTATTCCATTCTACCCTACTTAGGGATTTCTCCTAAACCCCTAACGCCTTATAGGTCTCTCCACCAATTTCAAAATCTTCACCAACACTCTCAATTCGCCACTAGGCTTCCCTGGGCTCCAAACTGACCCAAAGTGTCCTAACCACTCCAGGGGCTAGGAAAGGCTATTCTATTGTCTCTTTGTTGATTTGAAACCTCACTGATCCATCTCATTGTATTCTTTCACCATTCTTCCATCGCTTTCTTGAAAAACTCCATTTTAGGCCTTGTAGCCTTTTGCCCCAACTAGGCCTCCTAGAACCCGTTTTCTTGGCTTTTTTCAAAAACAGTCTTAACAACCCCAAAATATTTTTTGATATTCTTTCTAGTGGTACCCTAGGCTTCAATATTTACCAGGTGTAAGGTCTCCCAAGTGGCCGTTCATATGACTATCCTCATACCTCCCTAATTTCAAGGGTTTCAAGGGTTTTAGCTCCTTTTTCCAACTTTGAGGGCTTCAATGACCTCCTCAACTCTCCTCCTTGCACACACATGTCTGGAATACATGTTCCCACACTCCCATGCTCTTGATTGGCACAAACCAATCCATTTAGCAGCTTTCTTTACTACTGTCCTCTCCAAGCCACTAGCCAGAATGCACTTGCACTCGCCTAGTGCTTGATAGTTTCTTCACTTCCCCTGCAAACAAAGAATCCTATACCTATATGTACATTATTTACACATTCCCCAGCTTTATTCCAAGTGGCCATGAGAGGAAAGCCACGGGAATTCAAGTGGGACTCATTATTCACAAAACTGGCCCAAACTGGCAATGAGTCCAAAAACCCAAAAACTTGCAAAACCTTAACCAGTTGGTCTAAATGACTAATCTAATTCTAGGTATAGTAATAAAATGACACAAATGAAACACTCAAAGCATCAAGTTAGTCCTTTCAATCCATTCTTGACTGGATGAAAGCTCAAACACAAAAATGCACTCAAAAGTTGTTGAATTCCAATCACACAAAAATGCTCTCCAAGTCTCAATTCATGAAAATGAACTTCCAACCCAGGTATTAGGGTTTGGATGACCTTATATACCTTTCTCCCACATGCTAGGACCCTTAGGTCGGGCTTAGAACACCATTAATGCCTTTTTTTGAACTTTTAGGCCAAATTCCTAAGACAACATTGACTAGTTATTCCTAAACTCTACACTAAGACTTTTCCAAACCTCAAAGCTCTAAACCAACCTAAGTTTTCCATAACACACACATCAAAAACACACTTGGGACTTTATAACATAGTCCTTATTCCCTTGGTGGTTGGCTAGAACCACCTACAAGCCAAAAAAATCACTAAGATCTTCCAAAAGACCTTAAGGTACTCCTGCACCAGAGTTCATGTATGTGTCTTGTCGTCTTCGACTAGTTGACACTTGGAGCTTGTATTTGATGTTAATGAGTTGGTTATAGATTGGCATAAGTTTACTGATGGTGATACCTGTGAGGTATGTGAGATTGGATGGAATAGCATGAGCTATGGGTGCTATTTCCAGTCATGTGGGTTTATCAGTTGGATGGAAGCAGTCAGTCTGATTGTTGTTCTAGCTGATGTTTAGTATCTTGTTTCTGAATAATGACTTCACTATTGTGTTCTGATTGAATCTTTGAAGTTGAAATTTCTTTTGTATAGCGTTTGAGCACAGTGAAGTCGTAGCAGTATCTTGTTGGTGATATCACTAATATCTTTTGCTTGTGTTCGTTGGAATGGTGATTATTCACCTTGGCGATGTATCTTTCTTCCACATGTGGAAGATGACAGGATTGTTGCTTGAATGGTGGACATCTTGGATGTTGGAGCAGAATTCTTGATCGAGCATGAGAGCATGTTGAGGTTTATGTGGTCTCCTGGAAGGCTGTGATTGGTTGCTTTGTTGGACAGTGAGTTGCAGTTGGATGCCTGGTCTTTGTTACAGAGTGTCTAATGAACTGTTATCTGTGGAATCATGTTGATCGGGTGTCTTGACTGTTGCAGGTTTTGAATTGGTACAGCTAGTGTGATCTTAGTTTCTAGTTGCTTTGGAGGTGCCTGTGTGATCTTCCTCTAGTGGGAGATTGTTGGAAAATATGCCTCAATCTCACAGGCTGAAACCTATGAGAAAGCATAGCCACTGTGGCATTCCTGTTGTCTGGTCGACTGGCAGTTTACCTTGTGTTTTGCTCATGTCGCCAAGACAATGCTTTTATCTTGCCAAAGAAGCCTATCACTGTAACTTGTGGCCTTCACTGTAATCTCCTACCGAGTGGAATGTCTCGGTGATAGAAGGTTTGTTATTAGGTGCCTAGCGTATGTCGGGGTGACTTGAACATTTGGGATGATCTCTTGGCAATTGAGGAATGTCTCACCGACGGTATACACTCTCTCGGTGACGATAGGAAGTCTTACCGATATCGACATGACCTTTGGTCTATCTGGCCGATGAAGAAATCAGTATGACTTGTTCCTATCGGCATGATCTCTTCGCGACCAGGAGATGTCTCGGTGACAGTGTTAGGGGTCATCGATGTAACATAAGGCAATTAGTATGAAGACTCGGAGAAAAGAAAAAGTCTTGCCAACTCGGTAAGGCATGTTTGCTTGGTGAGAGGTCTTGGCGAACTGCGATGGTCTCGCCGAGGGCTGTGTAACTTCGGTGCAACAGATGAAGGCTCAGTGTAACATCTTGGCGAAAGAGGAATGTCTTGACAATTAACAGAAGTCTTCAAGGTGAAATGTGAATATCGCTGTAACCTCTTAGTGATAGAGGTAAGTCTTGCCGACTGTTGTTCAGAGATCGGTATAACATGAAGCTTGGTGTGAGGTTTCAGCGAAAGATGATAGTCTTGCTAATGAGAACATTCACGTCTACGTGACTTGAAGACCTCTGTGAAACCTCTTGGCGACAATTGAATGTCTTAGCGATAGTGTTGGCGAATGAGTTCAACTAAAGGTCGGTGAGAGGTCTCGATGATCATGCCGATGAAGTGACTCTTGCCAATAGATGGATGCCGATAAGAATAGAATGGGTTTCGATATGACTTGATGGCGTTGATGTGATCTCCTGGCGATAGCGATAGTCTCACCAATGAGCATGCTGAGGTCGAACCAACTTGTAAGCTTGGTGGAACCTCTTGCCGATGGATACGACT
>VDFB02142153.1:0-14863 GCA_007258455.2 Sequoia sempervirens
TTCGCGATGATAGATGGATTTTCAAGTCTTCCGCACTTCGCCAACACTTTTTCAGTGAAGAATTTAATCAGTGCTCAAATTGTGAATTTTCCTAAGGGAAAATTTAAAATTCTTTAAGGCAAGATGAATAAAATGTGTTTTCAAGATGAATTTCTCCGGACAACGAATTCGAAGTGAGTTGCCTAGATGATTTTGATTGAATTCTTCGATGATGAACTTTCCAAAGCTGATGAAGAGTTAAATTCGAATTCAAGTGGCAGAGTTTCGGCTGGTGAATTAAAAGGACAAACTTAAATTAAATTTTTCGAAAGCAAATTCGAAAGATGCCAGTCAAAGTTGAATTTCTAGAAGAATAAGATTCCTGACGTCGAGTGACAAGTGTCAGAAATACCAGAGAGGGAAAATTCGAATTCTTGAAGTGGAGTAGTGGAAGTTTAATGCACTGGCTAAAATTGGCTCCTTCTAGAATTCGATTTTTGGCTATAAAATGAAGAAGTTTCTCACTTATTTTTCACAGCTGGAGAAGTCGAGTTTTCTATAAGTGAAGATTGTTGCTAAGAATTGTTGAAGCTTGAAGAGTATGAATTCTTGCTAAGGCTGAAGTGTTGCAGAAGAGAAGCTGAGAGGGATGACTTGACTTGAGTTGGTCTCCAAAATCTGAAGTGGAGAAATTCAAATTTCAAAGGGGAGTTTGCTGAAGTTCAAAATTGAAATTGCTGAGACTTCTGGAGAGGGACGCCTTGAGTTGCCAGTGCAAGTGTTGGAGAATTGCTATTGCTGAAACCAAAAGGGGGCGCACTTGCTGATTGCTAGAGTTTGATTTGTTGCTGATTGAAATTTGCTATTGCTGAAGTTAAGAGGGGCGCACTTGCAAATTGCTGGAGGTATTCAAATCTGCTGCTGAAGGACGCCTTGAGGTGAGAAGTTTGAAAGAATTTAAAAGGTGCAAAGTTCGAATTTGCTATTGCTGATACTAAGAAGGACACCTTGAAGTGAGGATATTGTTGAGAGTTTTAAAAGTGCGAACTTGCTAATTGCTGATTGCTGGTGTGAAGTACGAATTTATAGAAGTTCAAGTTGCAGATTGAAGTTGCTAAGGCTGAAGCTTACTTGGAAATTTTTCTAAGTGTTGAGGCTCGAATTTATTGGAGAAGAAGCTGAGGTTTGCAAATGAGAAAAGTTATTGCAGCTTCTTGAAGTCGACTGCAGCCCCTACACAATGTCTTATTTTATTTTATAAATTAATTTGCTAATGAATGCTTATCGTTTGCAGATGGCTGAGGCAAGGGCGACTGGCAAAGACAATGGTGCATCCAGGCAAGTAGTGATCAAGAAACTGAGCAAAACTTTCATGCCAGAGTCAAAGTTCATTTCAAAGTTGGGCAAGCTGACAGATACCAACTTGGGCTCCGTCAACCTAGAGACCTTCAAGAATAGGATGTTAGGGATTAGAAGTCACCGGCCTTCGACCACTTCACACAATATCGTTCGAAGCGGGTTATACGCAGCTGCTGGTTTCCCACCAGCCATTCAGTGCTCAGAGCTAATGATGGAGTGCGCCAATTATTATGAGAAGGAGCATAGATCGATCATGTCACCTGATGGCCAAGTGCTAGCCAATCTTACTCCAACAGCCATTAGTGAAGCTTTCGGGATCCTGGTGCACAGAAATATGGTTTACAAATCCAGAGAGCGAGCTGAGCGGATGTATGCTTCTACATTCGAGAGATGCACAGAGACAATCAACACTCATTGGATGAGCACTCCCAAGCCTTCTCATACAAAGCTGCCGAAGCAAATCATAGCTGATGACTTGAAGCAAGAGTACTGTGACCTCATCATGATGCTGAGCCGAGTTGGTGGTTGTGCACAATCATTCATTTTTGAGCCTTGGATGTTTTACTACATCAACCTCGTGCTGGAGGGGAAGGATTATGTCAATTGGGCCGAGATGATCAGTGATAATTTGCATGAGTAGCTCCTGAGCTTGAGAAGAACGAAGACGTTCTATATGAGTTCTTACATCATCTATATGCTGGCTCGTATGACGAAGTATAGAGGGATCTCTTACAAGGAACCTGTCGGATGTGGCTCCCACTTGTTCAAAATCCATGAGGCTTGTCCACAGTTGCATTTGGCGAGCACTACTCACTACAAGCGTGTCAACGATGCTTTCACCATGTACATCACGAGATTGCTTCAGGAGCGGTTGCATCACAGAATCTCGAGGGTTGCATCACAGAATCTCGAGAGAAGCCCAAGAGTTGATTGAAAGGTATGGGTGCCGGTTCATACAATTTCCGAAATTTTCTTACATTAGGCTGCAAGGTTTTTCATCGTACCCATATAGGCTGCCTAAGTACCCAACAGATAGAATTTTAATGCTAGAAATATCTAGGCAATTACTCGCCTATGATAAGATTCAGAAGAAAAAGAAGAAGGGAGGGGTAGAATTCCCGATTGTCATGGGCAACTCGGATGAGGTGTGTCCTTCAATACAGGCAGCTAGGGAAGCTGAAAGTGAACTTCAATTTTATCACTTTTCATATCATACTAGCCGACAGCACTATGATCCACATCACAACATCAAAAGGGTACTGTCAGAGGAGTTTAAACATAAGGCAAACATTGAGGATTATTGGGTTGATGCAGCTGATGAGATTGAAGTAAGGAAAAGAATGTTCTCTCGGTTGCCGATTACTTTAATCAGGGAGTGTGAAGTTGTTCCAGTTCCAGACCAGGTGAATGAGGATATGAATGTTGTGCATCCGGATTATGCAGCAGTTAGAGATACTCCACTTCCACCTCCAGATTGGTCAGAACCTGAGGTTGCAGATTTGGACACACTTTCTATTCCTGTCCTGACATTTACTAGGGCATGGGTTGACAGGCGAGTGAACAAGTTGAAGAGTAGGTCAATTGCTTTGACTTACAATTTGATGGGAGATCACAGGACACCCACCACTGGCAGGAAGAAACAGATCACACGAGGTCCGGAATCCAGAAAGAAAGAGCTAGTTCGACAGGAGCCCATTCAGCCAGAGCCTCCACGAGTTGCAGTTACATCACCCACACCATTGGAGACACATTCTCCAAGTATACAAGAGGTTTCCTTGTTTGCTGATCAGAGGAATGCACTGAATCAGGTGCAAGTGGTACAGGATAATATTCAGCCTCCACGAAGAGAATCGGTTGGCCAGAGCGTCAATGCACCTGGTAGGGTGGATCAGCAGGATGATGAGGGGACTATTACTGACCCCCAGTTTCAACGGGAGTTAAAGGCGGCTATGAATGATGATGATGATATAGTTTCAGGGGACACTCAGCCACTTGAGGACGATGAGCCTTGCCAGAATGATATAGAGGTTGAGCAAGTTCGAGAAGTAGAGGCACAGGAACAGCAGCCCTTTGATATACAATACGATGTACCTGAATGGCTTAAGGATAGAATGAGAAGAAGCCCCAACGAGGAGATTGATCCAGGAGTTGAGATGGAAGAGTTCTTGAACAGGATCAGTGCACCTCCACAAAAGAAGAAAGCACGAAAGTTTTCGAAGATATCAACAGATGAGGATGGCTCTCGCACCCTTCATGTAGCTGTGCCACGGGTTGATTGTGACCGAAATGAAGCAGTGCTTGAGAATTATGTGGTCACAACTTTGGATCTAGGACGCCCCACTGGTGTGCAGATTGTAGAGGAGTGTGATAACTCCTATCTTTCCCTCAAGGATAGGTTATTCAAGAAAGAAGGGAAGTATAAGAAGTTGAAAAGAGAACATAAAGCTTTAATTGGATATGTGCAGCAATTGTCTCGTTCTCGAGGGCAAGATATTCCAATGATAGAACCTCCAGCAAAGATACCTACGGAGTCAATCAGTGGCTTGGTGGAGTTAGGAAAAATAGCCTGAGGGGAGGCGGAGACAAGTGAGTCCCTTGAGGAGTTGTGGCCCGAGAGCGTGTTGGCGTGGTTTTGAGACCGCACCAACAGAATCTCCCAAAGCTCTATCTCTCTTGAACAAAATTATTCAGCATACTAAGATTGCGAGTAAAGATCATGCTTTCAACTCCAAGGTTCCTTGAGAGATGCGGGAATAGGCTGGGTTGGCTTGATGTGATATTGCTGAGCCTCCAGGGGACTTACACAATTGTTAAATGACTAACAACAAAAACGTGACAAAGGGCTTCGACCAATTCAAATGATGATTTGGCAGGTGAGCACGGGATTCCTAATACTAATCGGAAATGTGCGGAAAGTAAAAGGGGGTTTAGGGCCTAAGAAACTAACATTCTATTCTAAATGCAGGATATGTGGGGCTTCGTTTCAATAGACTTCAACCCGATTTCACCTAGCCTCCGTCGGACAGCCTCAGTAAAATCGGTGCAATCTTCAAGGGAAACGGCGAAAGATGTTCAAGTTATAATTTAACATACATACACCATCGAGCGGCATATAAGTGCAGTAAACCACAGCGAAGTTAAACACAAAATAATCTCGGTCGACCACACAAGGCTGGGACTTATCATCAACAAGCTGAGTGGTATGGAATAAGCGGCTTATCTCAATAAAAACACCACACCAAAATAGCTACTTGCATGAAGATTTAGCTACTTGGATACGAGAAGGAAGAAGAAACGCTGGCATTTCGCGACAGAGGGCAAATTCCATCATCGATGAAAGATCTATTAT
This sequence comes from Sequoia sempervirens, assembly GCA_007258455.2. Taxonomy (NCBI): domain Eukaryota; kingdom Viridiplantae; phylum Streptophyta; class Pinopsida; order Cupressales; family Cupressaceae; genus Sequoia; species Sequoia sempervirens. The sequence continues at coordinate 4,688 of VDFB02142153.1, forward strand.
CATAAAATGTGTTTACACAACAATCTCCTCAAAAGTTTTCAAAGGGAAAACTTTCTCTCTTCTCCAAATTATGCAAACATTCTCTACAATGCTACACTATCTAGCTCTAATGCTCTCTCAATGTCTACTACTCCAATGTCTAATCTAATTCTAATTTTCTAATCTCATACAAATGAGGGGGACTCCCCCTTTTATAGCTAGCCAAGTCCCAAAAGACGGCTAGGGTTACAATCAATAGAGTGGCCAGAATCGTGCCACCTCAGCCCTAAATAATATTGCCCTAAAAACCGCCACAGAGGAGGGTGGGGTAATAAATGCTTTCATGGCCCACCATCATCCTTCTAGAGATTCCATTTTGTGAAGCTGGCCACGTTCCTGCTTGTTCTCGATCTTCTTTCTTGGCGTTGTTCTTTGATTTCTTCCACTTGAGGTTCTTCATCTTCGCCACTTTGAGTTATACTAAGTCTTAACACTTAGCCATTTTCTTGCAAATTTTCCTCCTTCGAGATTGTAACTCATCTTCATCGTGCTTCCACTTCAGTCATCGTGCTCTTGCCTCAACATTTCTCCTGCAAAACAAGTAAGGAGAGGGGTATTAGAATACTTCATGATATAAACTTAACTCACTTACCTGATTTTCATGCTTTGATCTCCAAGCGTTCATCGCCAACTTTGTGTTCAAGTTCATGCCTTAGATAAACTTCATCTTTGGGAAATTCATTTCACCTGCTGGAACTCTGATAACCTCGATTTTATTCATTTCTGGCTCAAGTAAACTATCTTCACGAAGGATTGAAGCAAATCCACCTAGGCAGTTCATCTCAAATTCATCGTCTGGAGGATTTCTGTGAAAACACATTTTTTCTTCACACTTGCCTTGAAAATTTTCAATTTCCCTTAGGAAAACTCATCAACACGGTGCCTGCCAAAATCTTCATCCTGCGAGTCCTCGACAATATTGGAAGACCTTAAATCAACTCCTCATCGATAAACTTCAATACCCAGAAGAAAATTTCCTCCAGAATGCACCGAACCCATGGGTGCACAACGAACGGGTTCATTTTATTTTCCTGAATTTTGAACCTTAGAAAATATTCTTTCATCAAATTTATTCTCGTTCTTCGATCCCCTCTGAGAAGATTTACTCTGACTTGGAAAATTTGTATCAATTCTGTGCAGCTGGCAATCACTGACTTCATCTCTGGCAACTCTGCTCGTGCTTCAAGAAAATCTTATCTCTTCAGAGTCTAGGCGCATTTTCTAGAGGAAGAAAATATTTTGTGCCTTAGAAAATTTTGAATCACTTCGAAAATTTTTGCCTTAGGAAATTTTATATCCAACTCGATCAATTTTGCCTGTGAAAATATCAACTTCCTTTCGGAAAATCTTATTCCTGAGATGCACGGCACATTTTATTTCCACCCTTTTGCAATATTTTCTAACACCTATATCACTCATCACCCTCAACGCCTTTGAAAAATTCTCTAACACCTTGTAACTTTTAGGCGCCTAGCACACACATGAGGGAAAATCACGCCTTAGACACCTTCACCATGCTTTGGCAATGTTTCACCTTATTTACCTCCTTTATTCACTTTTCACATCCAAACATGGGCGCATTTGAGACATAGAGGAAGATGGGCGCATTTTGCATATACAAGAGGATGAAGTCTTTAACGCCTTTGACCACCTTGGAATATTCCCCATCTTGTTTTTGTCTTTACTTGCCCTTATTTGGGCGCATTTCTTATGTGGAGGAGGATAACTTTCTAACGCCTTTCCTTGTGACTTTTCAGCTTCTATTTTTTTGTCTTCACTTGCATGCATTTGGGCGCATTTTGGCCCTTGAGGAGGATGAAAACATTTGACTAGTTTGACTTTATCCAGCTTATGCTTGCATGGGGCGCATTTGAGGTGTGGAGAAGGACGAATTTTACTTAGAAACTTTCACAACTTCCCTCCTTCTCCTTGGGCGCATTTTAGCATGGCAGGAGGATGAAATTCGTTGACTTTCCTTGACCTTTTCTTCTTGTTAACTCCTTGGGCGCATTTTGCCAGTGGAGGTGGATGAGAGTTGTTTGACTTCCTTTTGACCCATTTGCTTTTGGGCGCATTTCACCATAGGAGGAGGACGAGTTTGCCTTAGAATTTTTTATGCTTCTTGCTAGCATGTGGGCGCATTTAGCCTATGCTGAAGGATGAGACACTTTGACTTTCCCTTGACTTTCTTGTGAGTGGGCGCATTTTACTAGTGGAGGAGGATGAAAATTTATACTTAGAAAATTTTGCAACATGAGGCCTTGAGCTGGGCGCATTTTGCCTAGGGGGAAGGACGAGCTTGACTCTTAGAAAATTTTCATGCCTCCTCACTAGCTGGGCGCATTTTGCCATAGCTGCAGGATTGAAGTTCCAGACTTAGAACTTTTTCATCGTTTTTGCCAGCTTCTCATACCCTGCTATTTATAGTAAACCTTCTCATTTTTGCACTTCTGAAGATTGGATCAACTTGAAATTTTGAACGTAGCATCCTCATAACCCTATCAACCTGTCAACACTGCCACTTTTAGTCACCCTGCTATTTTTAGCATGTTTCCGGGGGTGGTTTACTATAAATAGTAACCACCTCATGTTCCACGATAGCTCCATTGCTCCAGGTCGAGTTGAAATTTTTAATGAGGCTCCCTCACCATGTGACCTTCTACTTGCCGACCTTGGCGCATGCAACTGATTTACTATTTTTAGCATGTTTCCAATGGGGCTTATAAATGGTAAGTGCTCGATTGACTTGAAATTTTACCGGCCGGATAGCACGAAGGGCCGGTCGCGGTGGTTTACCGCCGGTTTTGAAGATTTTTGACTTTTGATGCTTATTTTTTGAGCTCCGGCTGGAAACCCTAGTTTGCATTGCATCGCGTGTCAAAGATCTGGGGTTGCTTCGTTACTGCAACAACGCGTGATCAGCTCGTAGTCTGACTGGCGGGTGGCGATTTTGCTTGGGGACACACTGCTAAAATAGCAAAGTTCAACTACTTGAGGTGGGGAATCTGGTTGCATGTCACACCATCACGTGAGCTCTTGAGAAAAACCATCGGGGAATCGCGACATGCAAAGAAACCCGACATGCAAACCCTAAAGCCTTCGGAAGAAATTTTGAATCCACGAAAGTGGTCATCTCGACACGTATTGCACGTCATGAAGGTCTTGAAAACCGAAGGAATGTCACGGACATGCAAAGAAAAACTCTGCATCTGCACCCTGAAATTTGCTCCGGAAGCCGGACTGCTAAAAATAGTAAGTCGTCGGTTTTTGCTCAAATTTGGCATGCAAGCAATCTGATATACTCTGAGTGTGGTGTGACTGTCGGAATCTCAAAAATGTTGACGAATCGCCTGTAATCTCACACTTACTAAAAATAGTAAGTACCTCGGAATCTGATAAAAATTTGCCGGAAGCCTGCTGGAAGCATACTGACAAGAACGTTAAGCTCAAATTTCAAGTTATTCACCTCGTTTGACTTCAAATTGGCTGGAAAGACTCAAACCCTAATTTCAGACTTGGCCAAATTCATGTTGAAGCTTGCAGACGAGAACGTCCCCAGAAAGTAGACCATCAGAAAAGAGACAGACAGAGAGAGAGAGACCCAAAACCAAAGCCAAAATGACTAGAATGGAGCGAAAATTAGGGGTCCCCATCTTGAATGAGGCGATGTGTGAAAAAGGTCACAACAAGGCGGAGAAGTTTATGGAGGACCTTGCTTTTGCTTTTCAGCAAGCCTCTAGTATTTTGGCACGGATGGAGGCGGTTGATCATGCTTGGGGCGATGCTTCTATCTACCAGAGTAAAGTAATCCAGCGTCTTGAGGCATTGAGGCATATTCCGTTGCGATCACTGATAGATGGAGGTGTCATTCAGGAGAATGACAGGTACGACTTTTCTAGATGGTATTCTTCAGCGATCACAGGGCATGGTCTCTTCGACGCGGCACAAGCGGATTCAGCCAGGATACATAAGGCTATGGCCAATATCATTGACGGAGTTCAGAATACTTTTGAGGCCATATTTGCTAGGTGGCTGAATCCAGATGAGGTTAATGTTGATAATTTGAGGGGTAGGCTGGTACCTTTCTTCTCGGAGGTGAAGAACTTCACATAGGATGACTTTGAGAACACCTCCACTTTCTCCAGTTTGATTCAGAGCACGCAGGATTCCTTAGCTGCTTAGAGAAAGTCATGTGCACGACATGAGACATCAGTCACAGTGCTTGAGTTTCAGCTAGATTGTGTTCCACCCATTTTAGTTCAGGAGGTTGAGGCTGTACTTGGCAGATTCGTTGAGTTTGCAGCCAGAGAGAAAGAGAACGGGAACGCACTGTTGGACGAGGATCTTCTAGAAGACTGATTGTGAGCATTTATTGCCTTTGCTATTTTTGGGAGTGAGTGGGAATCTTTGATTCATTTAATGTACCACTCCCTATTCTAGCAGTTTTTAGGGTTAGGGTTGAGGTGGCACGATTCTAGCCACTCTACTAATTGTAACCCTAGCCGTCTTTTGGACTGGGCTAGCTATAAAAGGGGGGGTCCCCCTCATTTGTAATACATTAGAACAGGAGATTAGAATCAGAATTGAGTTAGAGCTTAGAGGCTAGAGAGTAGAGCATTGTAGACATTTTGTTAGTGTGGAGAAGAAAGAAAGTTTTCCCTTTGAAAACTTTTGTGGAGATTGTTGTGTAATACTTTTCATGATAATAGATCTTTTCATTGATGGTGGAATTCATCTTGTCATGAATAGCTAGCAAGGTCTCTACTTCTTTTCGAATCCAAGTAGTATAATTTCCATCCCATGCAAGTAGTTTACTTTGATGTGTGGTGTTTTTGTTGAGGTAGCTTCTTTCATTCCATACCACTAGCGGCTTGTTGATGATAAGTTCGCCTTGCGTGGTCGACTGGAAATTATCCTGAGTTTAACTTCGATTGTAATTTGTATACTTATATGCGTCGTTCTGATGGTGTATGTATGCTAAATTATGATTTGAACATCTTTTGCTATCCCTTTGAAGATTGCACTGATTTCGCTGAACCTGTCCGACGTGAGGCTAGGTGAAATTTGGTTGAAGTCTACCAAAATCAAGCCCCACATATCCTGCATTTAGAATAGAGTATAAGTTTCTTAGGCCCTATACTCTTTTACTTTCCGCATATTTCTGATTAGTTTTAGGAAAACGAACTATATTGCCAAATCATACACGCAAGAACCCCTTCAAAGCATACACCGACTGTTAACTGCAAGAAGTCTGAACAATTGCGTAAGTCCCCTCGTAAGAACACAGCAATACACATCAACCAACTGAGGGTATTCTAAGTATTCGGAACCTTGGAGTTGAACGTGTGAACTTTCTCGCAATCTTAGCACACGGAATACTTTGATCAAGAGAGAACGAAGTAGCCTTCAAACTATTTTGTTCTTCGGCTGATTGGTGAGGTCACAAAAATCGCATCAACAGGTATGAATCCAACTACTTGGGAAAAATGTCCAAAAATTTAGGGAGAGATAAGAAACTCAAGGCTAATGCTAAATAAAGTAGAACAAAGGCTTTCTAAAGAATCACCATCTAGTCAACAGGCATATCACTATCAAGAGAATGCTCCAAGAAAGGAGCACAAATGTTGAAAGGAAATGTAGTTAGAACAAAGGTTTATACTCTAAAAACAAGTTAAGTAGGATGATCATCGATGTTAATGCAAAAAGAAGCTCAATTTCATCAATGTCAAAACTAGAAGACCAATGGTTTTCTATCACAAAGTTCCCAATTGGACAAAGAAGGGGAAATGCCACAACCAATTATAATCAAACAAAGCAACATATGATAAAACTTACTCAAGTATCTCATAAAGGGTGGTAAACTTCCTAGAGGCAATGGTAGTCAACATTTGGTCCAACAAACTAACTACCAATGATGCTCCTTAAAAGCATAACTAACTACCACAGTACAATGATCTAGAGACCACTCATAAATGCTACAAAAGAGCAAAACTGACCATGTTGCACTAGACAAGGGAAGCTTCAATGATGCTCAAATAGAGCATAACCAAACTACCAATTGATGTTACCACTTTTTTACAAAACATCAAAACATAATGGAGAGGATCACCATAAAAAGTGGTGTTATAATGATGCCTATGATATGTATCCTACCAGGTGAATATAGGAATGTATTACAATAAATCCAAGAGGGTAGAGACACTCTAAATAATGGGAGGATTTCCATCAAAAGTGTTATTACAAGGATGTATGTGATTTGTAGCCTACCAAGTGAGTATAGGAATGCATTACAATAAGCCAAGGATACCCAGGGATGCGTTCCCCCTCCAAAATACCTGTCCCTGTCCCCAAGACGTACCGAGTATCGAGGGACGGCATGGGGATTGCAGGGGACCGTCCCCCTTTTTTGAAAATTTGCCGGAAACGTCCTCAAAACGGGGGGACGTCGTTGACCCAATGGGGGACGGCTGACCGGTCTCAGGGACAGCAGGGGGACAGCTGAGCCATCCCTCGGCCGTCCCCAGCATTTTGCAAGTTTAAAACATGAAAAAAAATAACACCCTTGCCTACGTGGCATGTGTGGGCCCAAGTGATTTTGACTCCTTTATGAAGGAAAAAGGGTCTCTCTGACCTCATTTTATGCATTTTGTTTGTTTGAGCAGCCAAGGGTTTGAGAGCAAAAGAAGTTGCAGCCATTGAAGGAGAAGGAGCAGCAGTTTGAAGGAGGAGAGGAGGTTGAAATAGTGTTGTTGGGAGTGCAAATCCACCAAAGAGGTATGCATTTCCTTTCCCTTTTTTTTTTTCATTTTTTTGCAAAATGTGAAGCATACATTGTCTGATTTTTTTAATTTTTTTGTATTTTCAGTTTAAACTTGGATTCTAAAAACAAAAAACATGAGCAACAGTGAGGGTGGAAGTGATAGTGAAGTTGAAATGCAAGCTAGAAGGGAAAGTGGTGGTGGTGGTAGTAGAACTAGAGAGCAAAAAAACCCTACCCAATGCCCTCCTTCATCAACCAATACCAAAACCATGAAAGACTATGCAAGACACCCATTAGACAAAGAAAAAAACCATTCCTTCAATATGTAACAGCCATGGGTGAAAAACAAAAAAAATCAGGGGGGAGCAAGGTTTGGTTTTGCCATGTTTGTGAAAAGGAGTTTAGGGGCAGCTACACAAGAGTTAGGTCTCATTTTTTGGGTGAGGTGGGCCATGGAGTTAGAGTGTGTCATGCATTGATAGATGAGCTATTTTTAGAGTGCCAAAAAATTCCAATGGAGTGTGATGGTGGGGTTCAAGGTGGGTCTTCTTCTTTCCCAAGTTCAAAATCATCTATGCATACTCCTAGTCCTTCCATGGTTGGTAGTAGTGTTGTCTTAAGAGGAAAGAGGAAGGTGATTGGTAGTGATAAGGCAGCCTCAGTTGAGTCCATGTTTCAAAACCAAGCACGAGAAACCACTGAATCCTCCATTGCCAAATTCTTTTTTTCCCATGCCATTCCATTTCATGTGGCCCGTTCCTCTTATTTCAAACAAATGGTGAAAAACATAGTCACAGTTGGTCCTCCATTCGTACCCCCTGGAGATCATAAGCTATGCACCACCCTCCTAGACAAAGAGTACTCCAAAGTTAATGTGTTAATGGAGGAGATGAGGCAAACGTGGATGAGGACGGGGTGCTCTATAGTGATGGATGGGTGGACTAATTGTAGACGTCAGCGGCCACTCATCAATGTCATAGTCACATGCCTTGCTGGTTCTTATTTTCTTAGAGCCGTAGATTGTTTGGGGAGACGTAAGGATGCAGACTTCCAATTTTTCATTTTGAGAGATGCCATAGAGGAGGTTGGGGCTGCAAATGTGGTGAAGGTGATCACCAATTCAACACGTGTGTGCAAATCAGTTGGGTTGATGGTGGAGGGTACTTACAGGCACATATTTTGGACCCCGTGTTGTATTCATGCATTGAACAATGCATTGAAAGACATAGGGAAGTTGGATTGGGTGAAGAAAACGGTGGCAGAAGCTAGAGAAATTTAGATGTTCATTTGCAATCACCACACCTCACTTGCTCTCTTCAGAACATTTTCAAAGAAAGAGTTTCTCAAACCTGTTGAGAAAAGGTATGCCATTTACTTCATTTTGTTTCACTTTCAATTTGTATTCATAATCTGATTTTGTTTTAAATTTTTATTTTTTAATGAATCATTGAATTAATGAATGTAGATATGCCACATACTTCATCCTATTGGAGAGGATGCTTGAGGTGCATGAGCCTCTACAGCTGATGATGGTCAATGTAGAGTGGACTAGATGGCCTAATGCAAGTTCTGCTCAAGGAAAGACCATCAAACAAAAGATCCTCAATGATGATTGGTAGGCCAATGTGAGGTAAGACATGTTACATGGCTGGTTTTCATATTAAATTTCTGATTTTAATATTTTAATTTTATTGTCCAATGTTCCAACTTTTGAAGTTTCTAACATGTCAATTAACTTGTCAACTAATTATTTTGAACTTTTTGTTTGCATTTTGCAGATATATTTGCTCCTTCATCTCGCCTATTGTAGATGTCATCAGATATGCTGATACAAACTCTCCTAGTCTTGGAGAGATATATGAGAAATTTGACAGTATGCTTGGGAAGATCAAGCAAGTTATTTCGGCAAAGGACCCCACTTTGGATTTATATGAGCAACACATTAGGCCCATTGTGACGCGAAGGTGGAATACAATGAAGTTATGAACACCCCGCTTCATATGGCTGCCTTTGCTCTAAATCCAAAATGGTATGCACCAAGGGATGGTAGGGTGCCTCCATGTGATGATGCTGAGGTTTTAGATGGGTTCACACGGGCCATTGAAAAGATTTATCCAACAGAGCAGGCTTCACTACTTCGGTCACAATTTCTAGACTTTGCAAATCTTAATGGCCCAAACTTGAGTAAACCACAAGCGAGGTTGGATAGAGCTATATTAGCTCAATCGACCCCTATTGGATGGTGGACCTATCATGGGAGGGATACACTGCAGTTGAAGACACTTGCTACTTGCCTTCTTCCACAAGTTGCCAGTTCCTCTGCTGCAGACAGGAATTGGTTCACGTATAGCTTTATCCACTCCCTCAAGAGGAATAGACTTACCTCTAGATGAGCGGAGAAGCTAGTGGCCGCTCATAGTGCTCTTCGGCTTCAAGATTGGCAGACTCCGGAGTAACAACAAACTCTAGCTCTACAGTGGGATATTGATCCCGAGGACGCAGCCCAGGTAGATGAGGAGGAGATAGCTGAGGGTTTAGTTGGGGTTCCATTGGATGAGGAGGAGCATCATAGTGGCAATGACTCAGAGGATGACTCTAATTTTGATGCAATTATGAGAGATGATTAGGGGCAGTAGTGCTCTTTGTTTGTTTTTTATTCATTATTGACATACGATATTGTATTTTGACTTTCATAACAAACTTTAAAACTATATCGCAGCAATGTAGCCTTTGGGCATTTTGATATAAGTTTATAAATTATAACTTGGAGGTTGTTTCATGATTCAACATTCGTGTATGTTAAATTTGAATGCGTATTGAGTAATGGCATAATGTTGAACACAAATGTTATATGTTAATGTTCTATAATGTATATTATGCATGCCTTATTCATGTTATCTATTGAATATTTAAAATTTCCCTATATTTTTTAAATTTTCCCTATATTTTTATATAGCTGTCCCCTGTCGTCCCTAATTTTGGCCTCAAAAATCAGAAACTTGGGGACTCGTCCCGCCATCCCTTGTCGTCCCCATCCCGAAAACTTGGGGTAACCTTGCAATAAGCCCAATAGGGTAAGGTCATGTTGTGACCTTTTCACACATCGCCCCATTCAAAATGGGGACCCCCTAATTTTTGCTCCATTCTGGTCTTTTGGCTTGGGTTTTCTTCTCTCTCTTTCGCTCTGTCTCTTTTCTGATGTCCGGCTTTCGAGGGGTTGCGCTTGTCAGTGAGTTTAAACATGAAATTGACCAAGTCTGAAAATTAGGGTTTCATCTTTCCTGGTCAGTCCAAGGTCGAATAAAGTCAGTAAATTGAAAATTGAGCTTAACATTGTTGTTAGTGTGCTTCCAGCAGGCTTTTAGCAAAATTTCATC
>VDFB02142154.1:0-35813 GCA_007258455.2 Sequoia sempervirens
GGTGATGGTGGGAGGTGGGAAATGGGGGTGAATCTCATGGTGAGTGTTGTGGTGTTGAAATTGTCCAACATGTCTCCTCTCCCTCTTGTGAATTTGTGAGAAGAGGTGTTTGTGGTGCTCCGTGAAAAGATGTTGATGATGGGTCATAATGTAAAGTGAGAGGAACAATTTGGTGTAATGGATTATGGAGGATGTTTGTTCCACTATGGTGTTTGCGTCCAAGTTTTGGTTATTCACAAGGGGATGTGATTGAAGTGCATTGAGGAATGCGTTTCCCTTGTTAACGTTGGGTTGAGTTGGAGCAAATGATGTTGTGATTTGCGGGATATTTTCCATGACGTTTTGAGATGGGGGTGTAGATGAAATGGGGATGGTGGATGAGATTGGTGGAAAAGATGTCTCTACTATAGTGGTCACATCAAAATCCTAAGGCAACTTGGCCCCTTGTTTTGCTAGTTCAAGCATGTACAACAAAGGGTTGAGTCTCATCATGATGTTGATGATTCTATGTTGCCCTAGATTTTGGAGCATTTCAGCTATTTCTTCTGCGGAGACATTCCAAAGGTGAGGTCTTCCCCTTGATTTTCTTCTTGTGGGTTTTGTGATGATGAGGGGATCAATGGATTGCTTGATTCTGCGAGATTCATTTATGCGTTTGTTTGGCTAAGGTCACTTGAAGTGGGAGTTTCTTTGTGGGCTTCCATACTCTTCTTGTATTGAGATCTCATTTGAACCATAAAACAAGGATCAATCTTCAAGAATATGGGAGATGAATCTCTTGATTCTTTGGATTAATCTCTATTTTATGTCCCAAAGTGAAAGTTTTTAGGATGCTTTTAGGATCAAATGTGATGATGATATGATGGTGATGTTTAAGGATGTTATGGATGTTTTTGGCTTTTGATAGATCTTGAATGAAATACTAGGCTTTGGATTTTTGATTGGTTTGATTTTTGGATTTTGAGATTTTGTCCTTGATCTTGATTTGGATTTTGATTTTGATTTTGAACAAAAAGACCCTAAGATGTTTGATAATGATCTAAAGGATAGTTGTGTTCAAAGGATGATGATTTGGATATGTGTGAGGAGAAGGATGCATCTACCCACACCTACCCAAATAAGATGATTGTTTCACTAAGTATATGGAGAAGGATTCATCTACATACACTAAGCTAGACAAGATGATTTTTGATAATTTTGACTAAGTATATGCAAAAGGATGGATCTACACATGCCTAGCCAAAAGGTGTTTTGATAAATGTTTTCAAGGACTTGGTCACAATGTTTTTGGATGATTTTGATTTTTTGCCACAAAGCCTAGTATCAAGGATAATTTCAAGATTTTCCAAAAGATGATTTGTGAGATGGATTTGATGTTTTGAAAGATGGATGAAAGAGGATTGATTTGTTTTGATCCTTAGGTGAACCTAAAAAGACACTTTGTTTTCCTAGACCTAGGTATTGAAGAGCATGCATATGCTTCCTAATGACCTTGTAACCAAGAAATGATTTGAACATTTTGGATTTCCAATCAATGATTTATGCTTTTGGGATTTAGAGTCTTCAACACACATGAAAGTTCATTTTGTTTAGCTTTGCTTAATGTCTTTATTTTACCAAAAACACTTTCTTTAATTAGGTTTTCAAACTAAGATGTCCAATGTCTCAATTTCTTCAAACTCCACAAGATATGTTTATGTGGAAATTTAATGAACTTAAGGCAAAGGGTTTCCTATTGTTTACTTAAGAAGACAAATTGAGATATAATCCAATGCTTAGAAACCTCTAAGGATGTGAATCCCAAGGGAAAGCAATAACATATGGATTGAGTCAATGATATTTGTCTTCAAAAGGGTTTGAAATTTTGAAAATCATGTTGAATGTTTGTTTGCAAAATGTTTTCGATAAACGCACTGTGTTTTCAAACAAGCAATGTAACATCCTAGCTTAATGGGTACGTTTTTCTTAGTGGGCTTGCCTCATGCCCTTCATAGAAGAGATGATTTTACATGCAACCAAGGAAAAATATAGAGGTATGATGAAATCCTAACCTCTATATTTCAACCAAGATCGGACATGGCAAGTAACTTCTTGGAATCTAAGTTCCAATGCACCACTTTGATAAACTCGCTCAATGGATAAATAGGCCACTACAAAACAAGGGTTCTAGTTCAGACTTTTCGTTCATGGATATTGACCCATACGACAAGAGTCTCCTTTTGAATCCATCTTGTCAAAATCAACCACATGATATTGGAATTTCTTCCAATATCCACATTTATATCCTAGTTGGAAATACTCTTGGATTTAGAGTGTTACCAGTTGAGTCATTCCCTTGGATGAGTACTTTTTCCCAAGGAAAGCCCTCTAAGATAAACAAAAGCAAGCAAAGACACAAATTCATAACTTGATCAATCTTGATGGCACAAAGAGAGAATGCACTAAAAATGCCCTACTCACACTCGCACAAGATGTTCAATTTTTAAGCCCAAATAAAAAGTGTTTCAAAACAATAAAATGCATTTTGAGTGTTTCTCTTGCACCCTAGATCGCACGAAGTGCAAGGGGAGAGGATACACATTCAAAATGCACCCAAGACAAAATCACAATTCAAGCACTTGTTCGTTTTATAGCCTTCAAAGCAATTGTGTGATTCATTTTAAACACCAACTGAAATATGAAGATTGCTTGTCCAATTTTTAACCCAAAACGAACTCTAGTAAGTGTCTACGCTTGAATTTTAACCTTTTGCGAATGGAAAAAATCAAATTGTTCTTTTTAGACCCAAACAAAAATTAGTGCCCTAGGAGCGAAAAGGTAACAATTTCATAAATAAGTGTTGAACAAACACTTAAAGCGTTAAAAAACACTTTGAGTTTTCAAAAAAAAATCCTCCTCCTTTCATTTTTGTTTGCTAGCCTTCTCCTTCACTTTGTACCTTTTCCTTTCGCTTTTCCTTTGTACCTTTCACTTGCCTTCTAGTGCCATTATATGGACATCAAATCTGCAAATGGTTAACAATATTAACATAATATCATCATGTTAGTCTCTTGAAAAATATTAGATTTGAAATCCCTATGAAATACTTGACTATGATGAAACATGCAAATTAGATAAACAAAGATAATCAAATGTAAGCATATAAAAACATAGTCAAAACTTTATTCCATATTGGATTGGTGCTATTGTTGAAAATAGCCCTTTCCCAATCCTTGATAGATAAGCTTAGATGATGATGATAAGATGGACAAGATTAGCTCTCCATTGAAGAGAGTAACCTTGTATGAGATTGTGGAGTTGAAATGCTCAAATTGTGGAGTGGACAAAATCAATTCTCAAATGAAGAGAGTGACTTTGCATAGGAGTTGTGGAGGATTTGCTCAAAGTTGAAGCTTCTATTTAAGGATTTTCAAAATGCTAAGTGTTGAAAGAGAGACCAATGTGGGACTAAGATTGGACAAATGAAAGAAGGACACTTGTCATCATGTGATGGTTGATGTATGTGCAAGATTTGGGAAGAGTGCCCATGAGAGGGAGAATTTGAATTCAAAATTGCAATAAATTTTGAGAGGGATAAGAAAAACAACCATAAATGCTATGTTGGAGGGACAAATCAACTTGTCATGTTGAGGGAAAATGAGGGTTTTTTTAATAAATCAATAAATTGATTTATTTGTGCAAGTGGAGATATCTAGAGAATGCAAGTGGGTGAGATTAGTATTTAATCAGGATTAGATTAAATAAATGATGATTATGTTAGTTTAATGCTGATTAGTGAGTTTGACTTTCATGATTTAAATATTTGATTTATTTAAATCAGAAAAGGATGAAATATGGATTGGATTTAATTAAATAAATGTTTGATCTATTTAATTAAAGGGATGATGTTTGATTTATTAAAAGGCTGATGATAATGTTTATTTGATAAATGACCTTAGGAAATGAGATTATTTAATGAATGGATGAAAGTGATGAATGGGCCTAATGTGAGACCTAATTTGACTGAATTTGATTGAATGCATAATGTTAATTTTGCATGTCTACAAGTATCAAAACTAAGTATATCAAAAATTTCTAAAAAAAATTCAAAATGTGAATATAATCCATCATAGATACACCTCTGAAAATTTGAATTTAAAAAAAAATAAATTAAAAAGTTAATACAATATTCATTAATAGATTCATCCAACCAAAAAATATCCATCCAACCAAATTATTTATAATATATCCATCCATGGTCAAATTCTTTATAAAAATAAGATCATTTTCAATATGAACTAAAAAATTCAAAAAACTTCAATAAGATCATTGTCTTAAAATAAAGTGTTGTGGCTCTGTACTACATCTCTTCATTTCTTTGTGTTTTCCTTCTTAGAATAAGATTGTATCCTCTCCTCTATCCATCATTGATGCTCCTATAGGACTACATCCATGGACCTAATGACATCAAAAACTTTTTGCATTGTAAATGAAAATCTCCTCAAAGGTGGTGGAATACATTCTTCATTCTGAATAGCGTTGATTTGATCCTAAATGGATATAACATTCACATTTATCCGTGCTTACAAGTGAGTGCCATTAGATTCAGGTGGTGGAGGTGGAGGTGGAGGTGAAGGGGGTGGAGATGGAGGGTGTGGAGGTGGATTACATATATCATCAATATTGAATTTATCCATGGTCTCTAATATATAAGTGAACCTGCATTAAATTTGTAATTTCAAAATGTAAGATACATGTTTAAAATCCCCTTAAACCATTCAGTCTAAATGACCTAATTGAATACAAATGAAAAATGTGTAAGTCTCATTTACGTCTAAGGAATGCAAATGAAAAAAAAAGGTTAATGTGATCTATGAAATCTCA
The DNA here is from genome assembly GCA_007258455.2 of Sequoia sempervirens. Classification (NCBI taxonomy): domain Eukaryota; kingdom Viridiplantae; phylum Streptophyta; class Pinopsida; order Cupressales; family Cupressaceae; genus Sequoia; species Sequoia sempervirens. The sequence continues at coordinate 4,864 of VDFB02142154.1, forward strand.
TTAATTGTTTAAGGTATGGCTTAAGGGGATCTATGAATTAAGTTCCTAGGAAAAAAATATGGATTTAGGGTTTAGGGTTTAGAGTTTAGGGTTTAGGATTTAGGGTAATAGGATGGCTTAAGGGGTTCTATGAATTAAGATCTTAGGACAAAATTATGGCTTTAGGGTTTAGGGTTTAGGGTTTAGGGTAATAGGATGGCTTAAGGGGATCTATGAAGTAAGCTCCCATGACAAAACATTTGATGGATTAAGGGGATAATATTTGGTGAAGTGCAAGATAGTGCTTCTCACTTTCATAAATTATTTTTACATCAATTTAAAACTAAATACATAGTAAATCACATGAAGCACTATCTTTCTCAACTCTATGTATTTACTATAAGTTTATATTTTAAAGGGTTATCAAAAGGTTTAGTGTAATAGGATGGCTTAAGGGGACCTATGAATTAAGGTCCTAGGACAAAATGATGCTTAAGGAAATAAAATTTGGTGAAGTTTCCCAAGGAAACCAAATTTTATTAAGGTCTTAGGACAAAATGATGGCTTAAGGAAATAAAACTTGGTAAAGTTTCCCAAAGAAACCAAAGTTCATTAAGGTCCTAGGAATTGAATGATGGAATTAGGGTTTAGGGTTTAGGGTAATAGGATGGCGTAAGTGGATCTATGAAGTAATATCATAGGAAAAAACATTTGTTGGCTTAAGGGGATAAGATTTGGTGAAGTGCAAGATAGTGCTTCTAGATTTAACTAATTATTTTTACATCAATGTCAAACTAAATACATAGTAAATCACATGAAGCACTATCTTTGTCAACTCTATGTATTTACTATAAGTTAATATTTTAAAGGGTTATCAAAAGGTTTAGGGTAATAGGGTGGCTTAACGAGATATATGAATTAAGGTCCTAGGACAAAATGATGGCTTTAGGGTTTAGGGTTTAGGGTAATAGGATGGATTAAGGGGATCTATGAAGCAAGTTAAAACATAACAAGCTTTGTAGTAATCACAATTTGAACTTATCATTATGTTCTATGTAATGTATAGTGCTACATTCTCCCTCTATTAACCCACTTTTGAAAATTTAGGATAGTATCTATGTTCTACCGTTGAATTTATAGAAATGCACCTATATTTAGAGAAAATAGTTTATTGAATTATTTTAAACATTGGGGTTCTTCATTGAGTGTGATGACAACTAGAACCTGAAAATGTTAAAGCTTGGGTGGCCCTTGGAATAATGGACTTGCAAGTTAGTGAAAAAGGTGGTGTTCAGGAAGGAATGGAAAAGATGTGTAGAGCCTTTGAATTATACCTATACCATGCAATTACATTGAATCATTTAGAAAACCATTTTTCTTCACATCTGACAAAATTTTCTTATGGAACGATTGATTGAGATAGCTCTTTTTTTTATTGACTAGCCTCTCATGAAATCTCATTCATATTATAATCTTGCACAATCTTATCATGAGAAGCCTTCATCCTCCCCTTCCATGAGAAGCCTCTCTTGAAATGTTTGAGGCCTTAACACCCCCTAACAAGAGGAAGGTGGTTTTTAACTTCATGATATCTTCCCTTACAAATGTCATTATTTTGTAGGAAATCAGGTTGGTTTTTAACTAAATATCATGTATATTATTTAATTGTTTAAAAATTTGTTTTCCTTGGGAAGCTTCACCAAATTTTGAGAACTGATTTGATCCACTTAAGATAGATCATATTAGGACCCCTTAAGATTTAGTTATTTTGTAGGAAACCATGTTTTTTGATGAGTATACTTTTGGTCTTCTTTCTTTAATTGGAAGGCTCCAGACTATAGTTTAGTCTGCTACTCAACATTCATCTAGTGGTCCTTACATGTTATACTATCAATGTATTTAAATGTAGGACCATCCCTAGAGAGTGTGACCTACAATCTTACAACATTTTAAAAAAGTGAGATCTTAGTTTATTTATTTATTTTTTATTAATTTATAATTAGCAATTTGTGGTAGAGAAATTTATTTCGTTTCACCATAATTTGAAATTAGATTTTTCAATTTTGAGCATAGCTTTCAAGTTAGTGTTAAGAATGTCATGTTAATGTTTGAATTTATTTGGATGAGGAAAATATTATAAATTCTTGAGAGTGTTTATGGGTGGATTCCAGCTAGTTTTTTTGGTTTTGAAAGGCATGAACATTTATCTTGCATACCATTATCATCTACTTTTTATATTTAGAAAACAATAACATATATAGAATGAAAAAATTATATATGCATACATATATATATGTGCGTACATACAAACATATATACATACATACCTACGTATATATATATACAATTTATATACATATATTTATAAACATGTATTCTACATCAAACGTGGAGCTTCTATGAACTATCTCATAATGTAATCAAGTATTGCATACCATTATTGTATAAGTTTTTAATATTTAGAAAATAATATTTTAATGAAATGATAAAAAGATATATACAAAAACAATTTGGGAAATGATCCCTTTCCTAGAATATCTATGCACATGCACATTATTAGGGACCTCCTTCTCCTTAACTATGAAGGTGTTGAGTCATTTCAAAGAATGTTGCTTAATATTCATAAGTTCATTAACCCTTGAGTGGAAAAGAAAACTAAGTACATTATCAATATCCATGTAACTAATTTAAAGTGATGATTGCTAATAGTGGTACATTGACATGTAAGAAAAATATCAAAATTTCAAGGTTTGCATGGGGGATTATGCTCTACAATCTAACATGTTGTTTTTCCTTTCAATTTTGTTGTGACATGTAATGTTGGGCATTGAATGAATTCACACATTGGATGTCATCCCATGAAATTTCACTATTTAATATGGATCTAATTGAATAGTTGTAAGTAATATGATACGTACATACATACATATGCACATTCTTAATTATATGTATATGTATGTATATGTATTTAAAAAAAATCTTTCAATGGTTTAAAAATAGTTAAATTCAATAGTTTTTATTTCATATTTAAGAGATGAAAATAATACACAAAAATACATACATACATACATACATACATACATGTACATACATATATACATATATACATATTATATACATATATATACATATGTACATATACATATATATATATACACACACACACACACATATATATATATATACATACATATGTACACACATATATACATAAATACATAAATATATATACCAAGTTTCATGTAATTTTTTGGTTTGATGTTTCTGTAGGGTTTCATGGTTTTTGATAGGTAAAATTCATGAAATTTATAGATAATAAAAAACATAAATTAATGATTATTCACCATAAAAAATATAAGCAAATGCAAGAAAATGGGTTGAATTTCCTACCTCTATGGTCACTAGGCCATCGCTGTCAATTGGTGGTCACCTACCTCAATCGAGATCCCATCTTTGAAAATGATATGGGGTTCAACTTCTAAGAAAAAAAATAGCAGATCAGAAAATATGATCCTATTCATTACGAATCAAGATCTTGTTTTGTAAAAAATGAGATCCTGATTTGTAAAGAATGGGATCCCATTTTCAAATGCAAGCCTCGGGAGGTAAAAAAAAAATGGGATCCCATTTAAAAAAAAAGGGATCCCATTTCATTTTTTGGCTCAATACCTCAAACCTAAATGGGATCTTGTTTATTAAAAATAGGATCCTATTCCATTTAACTCGATTTCACATTTCCACTAAGGTAAAAACTTCCACCTAAAGTGGACTCAACTTTGTGCTTCTACCTGGTACCCATGTAAAAATAAATGAATCTCTCTTAACTAGAGAAAAGTAGAAAACCACATGGGAAAAAATCCTCTCCAAAAGAGAGAAAATGAAAAACTGCACTAGTGAAAGAAGGATAGGAGGACACAATGTGACCCCCCAAGGACTACTTATGTCATAAAAGTACAATAGATGTCCCCACAATAGGAGAGAGACAAAGAGGATATGAATCCCCCCATAAAGAAAGAGCTCCCATACCAATGATGAATGCTTGAAGATAAAATATGATCTACTATCTGCAAACAACGTTTCTCCCCTTAGTTAGAAATAGACCCATTGGTGATTGGAGAAGCCAATCCAAAAGAATGGGTGATTATGGAATCCAAATGTAGATGATGTCTACCTATGAATAGTGCTCAAGTGTCCACATGTTGAAAAGTGATGATTCTGATCTAGAATCCTATGAAGACTAATGTAGAACAAGCTGCAAAGTTGATGAAGATGGTGGGCCAACATTGTTGATGTGGATATCAACAATGAGGAGATGAATGTACTCAAAGTAATCTTCCAGATTTGAAATATATGACTACAAATAAGCATGATATGTCTGCAAGATATGAATCCCAAGTAGCTGTGTCTGGAAGAAGATGGATGTCCTATTATATTGAACCAATAGGGGCCAAAGATGTGGAAATGTTAAACAGATCAGGAACAACATGAGATGATGATTTAGTCTCAATTTGAAGAGTGGGAACATGAATGCAAGTCTCTGAACCATCGACACATGCAAGACCTATGATATACATAAGCTCCTCTGAAGTATCATCATCAAAGGGTATGGAACCTACATCTGTAAGAGGGATGAGACAATTTGTAGAAGGATCCTCTAGGTATGGAGAGATATGAAGGTCTCCATAGATCTCCCAAAGTCATGTCCAAAGTGTGTGGGCACATTCAATGTCTGATATAACATGCATAGTGTCAAGATCAACACTAGAACATACAACCCCTACAATATAATCTTTGATGATAACCCATGCTGATAACCCATGCTGATAAACTACTTGGTGTGTCTAGTGTAGGTATGAGTCCATACAGATAAGGAAAAATATCAAGCCACCTGAAATGTGTCACGATGTAATTTTTCCAAGACTCATAGTTATCCTTATCCAACTTGATCATAGAAGGATGAATTGAAAAACTCATGATACTCACTCAAATTAAAAAATTAGAGACTATGAACCTAAATACTGATAAAGCGGATCAAATTATGTCATCCTACACAAATAAATCCTTTCTAGGTTCCAAGACATCCAAGTAATTAAGTATAATGTGAAAAAAAAATAATGAATAAAATTTACTTGTGGCATATTTTGGAAAAAGTGTATGAAAATATCTAAAGAGTTGTGAAATACCTTCCTGAGACTACTTGAATCATGAAAATTGGAGATATAGGCATAAAGTTATGAGCTTGGAAGCATAAAATGAAGATCTTACTTTGATTGAGAATAATAGAAACCAATAGCAAAATCCGATAATGAGACCTACACCACTAGAAAGAGCTCAAAACTAGCTTTTCAACGATACATCATTTTCTCAATTTTGACACTGTATACCCAAGTTATGACCAATTTACGAAAATAGGTCAAAAAAGCCAAAAAACCTTGGCTGGTGGCTAGTGGGTGGAAATTTAAGAAAAATAAAATTCCTTTTATGCATTTTTAATTTTTTTGCAACAAAAATGAAAAAAATAAAAAAGAAAAATTGATGATGATGATGATTTTTTTTTTTTTGGAAAAATATATTTAAAAAATCAAAATATTTTTCTCAAGATAGGATCTCTCAAAATTTAGACAGGAGGCTATAGATTTGGAGCTCTGAATTTCTCATAGATCTAAGAAGGGGCTTGTAGATCAAAGTTCTGATACCATTTTATAGGTTCCAATAAACTCCATAAAACTAAGATCACTTGCAAAACCTAGATTAGCCTTCTACAAGGAGAAAAAACAAAGATGCAAGATCAATTTGCAAAAGATGTGCAAATAATATTATTGAGAATAATTAATTACATGAGATGACTTGCTTTTATAACTCAATATGTAAAGCCCTAAAGGTAAAACCTAATTAGGACCTAAGTAAACTTAATAAAGTGTAATTAAATATTTAATTACACCAACATCTATAGGTGTCAACCTTAGGAACACTTGGAGTGTGCAAACCGACAACCTCTATGACCAAGTCATCAACCTTGATGCCAAGTGTTGAGTGACATTTAAGGTGAGATGGAAAGTATTCCAACGTCAAAAGGTATGTCAATAAGGTTTACCAAATAAGTTGGTAACCTCTAGAGGTCTAAAAGGTTGCACATTCACTTATACAAGAAGTTATTCAATCTCACAAACCTAAGTACAATTAAGTATAGTTAATAGATTAATTATTCACACTAGCATAAATGAACAAGGCTATATATCAAATGAAATAAGAAATACATGTTATAGTATCATATCCCCAATTCTAACTATTACAACCCTTAGCTAATCATGGGATGTATATATAAATAACTTGAAACAACATTATGATATTTATATATAACTTGAAAAAATATTATCATATCAATTGAAACAACATTTTCATACATGTAATGCCCTGCCATAGAACCCGAGAGGACAACATGCTACAACACATAAAATGGAACATTTTTTTTTTGAAGAGTAACATATTATAGATTTTAGAATATACAATAAATTGTATTCTAACCTAAGTCCTCTAAGGTTCCATTAACCAAACTAACAAAAATTATAATTCATCTCATTAAATCAAATTTTATCTAACAATTTAAAGTGCATTTAATCCATCACATTTAAATGATCTACCAATAAGAATCATCCATATCATATTATCAATATAGCAACATTCATGATCATTACAATTAACTAACATATGCAAGATACAACATTGCATTATCCATTATAAGAGAGAGTTCACAATAATTAAAACATTACATTATTACAATAGTGCTTCCCAAGATTAATAAGGAAGAATGTACATTTGAGTACAATGCATGATACAACTAATTTCAATTCAATATAAGTACATATAGGATATTCCACTCAACCATGTGGAACCCTAAGGTCCACCCCTTGTGCTAGGAGATAGCAATAAGGTCCCACAACAAAAAATAATGCTAAACAGAGGACAACTGACACTGCAACAACTTAACAATACATAAGAGCATACATTGCTTCCAGAGGACATCACATTCCAAGGGAAGAAAAAAAACAAGGGAATACTAGTCTGTAGAGGGAATAGTGTCATCGCATGGTCCTGACATGGGTTACCCTGGCAATCTCTCACTAGATGCCAACCCCCATCTATGGTTACCATGACAACCTCTCACTAGGCGCCAACCCCATAGGGTGACATATGGGGAACCAATCATCCTTTTGTGAGGACAAGGAAGTTGTTCTTGCCAACCAAGCCTTCTCAACCCATCCTTCGTCTAAACAAGCACTATAGGCATGGGTGAGGCATTCACTTATCTTGATTAATGTGCAAACTACTCAACCCCCTAAATCATTTTTATGTTATCATTGAGTTAAGAAACTCCCACATGGGTTACACTGGCGCAACTTTGTGCGCCGACCCCCATTGATAGCCAGTCCCCCTACTAGTAGCTAGGAGACCCAATAAAATCAATAGGGTAAAGCCATCATGTACATAGAACAAAAAGCCACAAAAGTATATAACCCAAGCAAGGCATGGACCATCTCTCTCTCAAACAAAATTGTAATAAAAAGTAAGTGGTGCATGGATAAAGACCCTCATCCACACATCACAAGCACAATATTACTCACTGCAAGGATCAAACACAATGATTCAACCAATAGCACAATTCCCAACTGTCGAGAAGACTCTCGATTTCATAGACATAAAAAAACTCCACATTAGAGCAGCAACAATAATATCCCAAAACATTTCAATCTCAAAATTAGGCACAATGTTCCAAACTAATAAAAAAACAACATTGCTTTTAGAGAGACATTATTTCCATGAAAATTATTGTATTCTATATCCAATTACAAGATAATTTACTATTCAACTAATTCATATTTGCAAAAGAACTCAACATTCATTATAAAGCTACAAGAGAAATACACCACTTAAAATTTTATCTAATTCATCCATTCCACTAATTTATGAGTTACTCTAAATGCTTGTTTATACTATAATTCACACCTCTTTAAATCATCATTACCAAATTCCATTCACAATAAATCTTTTAATTAGAAGGTGAAATATTCTTTTCTAATATTACAACATACAAATAACCCCCACTAATTTAATACAGATTTTAACCATCAAATAAATATATATGTATATGTATATATATATATGTACATATATATAAGCATATATATCTATATACAATGAATCCTTGAATGAGGAAATTCACATATAAATATATACAAATATATATATACATATGTAAATATAAAGGCATATGTAGATATCGAATGACAATGTGTCTTATACATCAAAAACCACACATATATAGCGTATTACATATCAATTTCCAATTAAAATAAATTGAATTCGTTTGGAACTCATCTTTAGTGAACCTATACAACCAATACACTAATATACAATGCATGTAAATTGAACCAATAGCTTACTATTAGATCTCAGATCTAACCATGGTTTACAAGCACACAACGAGGGACATCCTCGAATTAAACAGAGCTTGAGGAATGCAGTCAATATCTTGGGCATGGCCAAGCCTGGAATTTATGTATTATGACTCTAGATTATTGATGCTAATAGAGGCAAACACATTAAACAAGGTTGACGGTGGTAAGAAATGTCATAAACAACTTTTACAAGAGCGGAATAAGAAAATGAATCCTTTCTCATCTCCATCGATAATCATACAAACATCCTCAAAGGGTGTTTATATGGAAATAAATTGATGTCATTTACAATAATGAATTTCATGAGAAAAAGTAGAGGTATGGTGAACCAAAATAAAATCCATCGATGTCAATGGAAATGTTCTATTTCAAGAATCACCCTTATCTTTGTTTCTTGCAAAAAGCTTGACTACTAGTTATGTGAAGAAAGAATAATTAAGGGTGAGTCTTTTTGTTCTAGAAGGTTATGACTTTATTTCCCTTCAAAAGCTTGACTCTTGATCTTTTGGGCACTTCCTAGTACACAAAGAGCAATGTAGAAAGAAATTGATGTATGGAGCGACAAGGTCAAGGCAACTACATTGATTGCATGTAAAAAGGAATACCACAATTTGCTTAGTCAATAATCAATATCAAATGGACAAGTCAATCCTTGTGCACAACCAAAACAACTTCCCAACTGATGCCAGACTAATATGCAGCCAAAATAGAATAGTTTGTCTCAAAACTATAGAGTAGGTAATGTGCCCAGAAAAAACCAACAAAATTAACAGATTACGGATCGACAAAGAAAAACTATAGTTGGGGTAGAGTGTTGGGTTTCAGACTATCAACATATTCCCAAAAGGAAAACAATGAATAATACATGGGTAAGCTCATGAAATAGTCTAGCAACAGGAAATGCTAGGCTCTAACTCAAGAAATGCAATGGTTGCATAGTAAGCTCAAGCGACATTCGGAAAAAAGACTTTGACAAAACCTTCAGAAGATGCAATTCCTAATTAATCAAATTTAGAATTTAAGTAAACAAAGAAGTGTGTCTTCAAACAACTCATCCATCAATATTCTTTTCCCTTAATAGAATTAAAATTGAGAAAAATAGTGGAACCTGGTTTTTCCCGCTTGGTAGAGGAAATTTTTGTTGCAAAGCTCGCCACTGCCAACTTGCAATTTTAACACACTTCCAGAATCTCAACAAACACTGCAACCACCAATTCCAAAACCCCAAAAAACCATAAGTAGAGCTTCCAAGAATAAAGAAAACATTCACGGGAAGCAGCCAGATTAGTTTTTCAGAAAATAACTAAAAGTCCCCTTTCTTTTAGAAAATTCACCAATTTATTTATTACTCCAGAATGTTCGTTACTGCAAGCACTTTCTTTAAATTAATTATTTTATTTAATTCTCTCATCCATTGTTAATTGCCACTATTTAAATATACACATTTATCAATTTAATCTTTCATTTTAATTTTGTTTGCATAAATATATTTATTTTAATATTTCTATATTAAAATGTAGTTTTAATTTATTTAAACCAAATAAAGGCATTAATAATATTTATTTATCAAAACCAAAATCATATTAAATCATTTATTGAATTATTAAAATTCCCTTTTAAACTTTAATAATCTTTATTTTAATGTAATAATTAATCAAAGCACAAATCAACCAAATTAATCAAATGAACATAATACCAAGTAGTACCTAACCTCACAGCAAAATAGAAGGCAATCCAACATGAACTAACCACACTGATAGGGTAATGCAAACGGATACTCATCCTCATCAAGGATGATAGCTAAACAGGGACCAAATGTTATCTTCATCAATGATTTCCATTGGGTCTAAGGAATGCTCAAACCTGGTAATTCAGGTGGAGTTGATGCCTGGTACTTGCAACCTATAGCAAACCACATAGTCGAGCATGTACATAGTCAAATAGCCAGGAATACCGTGAAAGGAAAGTCGCAACATCATAGGGCACTCACAAGTGAGTGATGTGACACTGTTCCCCCTCACCAAATACATCAATGCACAATAATTAGATGCTAAGAACATGATAAGAACATACATCAAATAATCAGATGGTGCCCATAGCAAGAATAATCCACACAATCAATTAAATCGATCTACTAAGCATGCAATAAACATAAACACCAGTGGTAAAGTATCATCATAACTATGAATCCAACATCAAGAAAAGTATCATAATGTCCAAATTCAAACAAGTAATTGATACTAATTAAAACCAAACTGAGGGGTACTACATCCTCCCCCTAGAACCAGGCTTACTCCTGGAAGCCTGCAAACAACTATGGGTACAACTCTCGCATCTTGGATGCATCCTCCCAAGTAGTAGAAGAATCATCATTAGGATCCCACTAGACCCTCACCTGCTAAACATACTAACCCCTGAGGATTAGTCTCCTATGTTTTAGTATTCCCATGGGATCCAAAGCCAACTGTTTTTCCTCTACCTTTAAGGCATTCCAATCAAGAACATGAGAAATATTCGGATAATAGGGTCCGAGAATAGAAATGTGAAACACATAATGAATGTGTGATAGACTAGGCAACAAAGCAAGATAGTATGCAATAGGACCAATCCTCTCCAACACCTCAAAAGGCCCAACAAAGTGCAATGCGAGCTTAGATCCTTTTCAATAACAGATCAAACTCTTTCGCAGATGCTTCCGTAGGAATACTTGATCTCCAACAAAAAATTGACAATCAACCCTAAGAGCATCTGCATATTTCTTCTACCTATCTTGGGTTACCACCAAATGCTTCCTAATGTGAACCACCTGCTTCTCCATCTCCTAAAGCATCTCTGGAACAAGGAAGACTCTTTCCTTAAGACAATCCCAACTCAACAGGGTCTGACAAGGATGACTATACAATACCTAAAAAGGAGGCATGCCAATAGAGCTATGATATCCATTATTGTATGCAAAATCTACCAAATATAGGTAATCCTCCCAACAAGACTGTTGATCGGGTATGTGCAGGATCATCATGGAAAAAATAGGCCCTTAAGTGGAAAAAAATTCAAAAAAATCAGAGTTAGGCAACTTGACATAAGAATTTGAATAAGTTATCTATATTATTTAAAAAATATGTAAGAATAGAATCTGTAGAAAATTGAATGTAGTTTCTAAACTACTAGGCTTATTTTAAAAAAAAAAAAAACTATTTGGTGAAAATTTGAAATTTCAATGGAGTAGTACTTAAATTTCAGTGAAAAATAAGAAGTAGGTGTCCGTCTCGACCACCCTAACCACAATAAAATGATAATATTTTTTATATTATTTTAGATATAAGTAGAGTGACCATGTCCGATGTGATGCATATTTTTGTAATTTTTTTTCCAATTAAATAATTAATTATGAACTTTTTATTGCAAACTTTAAAAATATAAAATCAGATGTCCGACCAATCTTAACTCGGGTCAAAACTTCACAATCAATTATTTCTTTAATCAATAGAATGAGAAGCTACAGAATGCACACATGCTTTGATTTAAAAAAATGTGATATTATTTGAAATCTATAGATGTTTTTCAATCATCCCTATCAATCAGGACATTAGTTGTAATTCAAATAGAAATTAATAATAATTATTCATTAAATTCAAAGTAAAGCATAATAATTTATATTTTTGGAAAGCTAAGAATCTCCTTTAAAAACCATTTTTGTTTCATCAATTTTGGGTAAAAAAAAAGTCGTCAGCCACATACCCTACATATACCCATCATATTGCCACTTTTTGACCCATCATGATCCTGCACATACCCGATCCATAACGTACATCCAAAGCATATCCTCAAGGATCTGATTAACCTTCTCAGTCCGTCCATCAGTCTCTGGATGATAAGCTGAACTAAAGTTGAACTAAGTCCCCAATGCATGTTGCAAGGATGTCCAAAGAGCTGAAGTGAACACTGGATCTCTATCTAAAATAATCCTGTGAGGAATACCATGTCCCACCTTAGTCAACCTGTCCACGATGACCTTGATCATGTCATGCTGAGGGGAAGACATTGGAAAACCAACAATAAAATCCAATGATATGATGTCTCATTTCCACTCTGGGACTCGATGGGGTTTCAAAAGACTTGTAGGATGTTGATGTTCTTCCTTCACTCTCTCACACTCCAAACATCTCAACACAAAATTAGTAATACCCCTCTTCATTTCAGCCCAAAAGTACAGTTGTTGAAGGTCTACGTGCATCCTCTTGACACTTGAATGAGTTGAATAGGGTGCTCAATGTGCCCCTGACATAATAAAAGTATGAAGATCTCCTGGGGAAGGAACATAAATGCAACCCAAGTGCCACAAAAGACCATCTGAATCAAGGGAATACCTTGCAAATCTACCATCCAACACTCTACCTGACTCAACCTCAAACCTCACCTTCTAATACAAACTATCTATAGGAAGTGTTGTGAGGATCTGACTCCTCAAGTCTATCCCAAGATTCATTGCCAAAAGCTTGTGTCTCCACTGACTAAGAGCATCTGCCACCACATTCTCCTTTCCCTAGATGAATTTCACCTCAAAATCACACTCACACAACAACTCCATCCACCGTCTCTACCTAGTATTTAGATTAGGCTGTGTGAAAATATATTGCAAACTACAGTGATCACTATGCAACTTAAACCAATGCCCCAACACAAAATTCCTCCATCTTTTCAAAGCATGAACCACAATGAATAACTCCAAATCATGTGTAGGATAGTTGGGTATGTGCAGGATCATCATGGAAAAAATAGGCCCTTAAGTGGCAAAATTTTTAGAAAAATTAGAGATAGGCAACTTGACGTAAAAATTTGAATAAGCTATCTATATTATTTCAAAATAATGTAACAATAGAATTTGTAAAAAAATGAATGTAGTTTTTAAACTACTAGGCTTATTTCAAAAAATAAAAAATCTATTTGGTGAAAATTTGAAATTTCAATGTAGTAGTACTTGAATTTCGTGGAAAAAATAAGTAGGTGTTTGTCCGACCATCCTAACCACAATAAAAATAACAATATTTTTTATAAGATTTTAGATATAAGCAGAGGACCCGTGTATGGATGATGCATATTTTTGTAATTTTTCCAACGTAAATAATTAATTATGAATTTTTCATTACAACTTTTAAAAAAAAATATAAAAACTTGTATAATTGGATCACCTTTAACTTGGTCAAAAGTTAATGAAATTCATTTTTTTTTTAATCCTATAGCATAAGCATAGAATGTGATGCATGTTTTGATTAAAAAAAAATTGATACCATTTGAAAGCTATAGATGTTTTTCAATCAACCTATCAATCGTGACTTTACTGTGAATTCAAATAGAAAAATGAATAATACCATTTATTAAATTAAAATAAAGCATAATTTATATCAGGAAAGCTGAGAATCTCTCCTTTAAGAACCCTCTTTCGTTAGAAACTAAGATCACTGTGATGCAAAGGGATACCGTCACATGCAAAAGACATGCAGAATCCAAAGAAGATGTTTTGTAAACCTCAAAGTAAAAATGCATTATTGAGAATCAAATATTACAAATAGATCAATCCTTATGAAGGTGATCAAGAAACCCTAAAAGGGAAACCCTAAATGAAACCCTAGTGTGCACACTTAATAATTAATCAATTATTAATGTGCCTAAGTTTAGCTTAAGTAAATAAAGGAATAAGTGACTTAATTTCAATTAACCAATATGATATAATTATGTGAATAACTTATTACTCTAACACCCCCTTAATATGAACTTAGGAAGAAGAAAACACTAGAATAAGATGATGAAAGCAAAGATGGGTCTCACAACTAGGCCTCGACTGGCACCCATTTCACAAATGCAAGAATGAGGTAGAGAAGGAAAACCCACGGGACAAACCCCCTACAATGAGATGATCACGCAAGAAGCACTCAGAAGATCATCAGAGAGTAACACTAGAACCCTCGACATCAGCAAACAAGGAAAGATTCTTCATTTTACTACCGGAATCTGGATGAGAGTCACTGATTGAACTATGAATCATGATAATGCAACAACAGACTCGATGCCACGGAACACTCAAAAACTCCAAATAGGAACAAGCCTGGAATCTATGAAGCAACAAGTGATTATTGAATGATGTATTATTGAAAATGAAGTGCAAAGATGCAAGATGCACCTTCCCAACTGCCAAAACATCCAAGTAATCTCCAAACAACCCATTGGTCCAAATCTAGACTAAGCAATCAACCTAGGAAAGATGCAAAAGTGCATGGACAACAACATAGAGCCTCTTTAATACCTTTCACGCAAAGATAGCTAAATTCAGAGATCGTGGCAAAAAGCTATGAGCTCGGAAGTCCAAAAAAAACATCTGACTTCAAACAGCAATAAATTCAGGAAAACAGTAAAATACTGAAAAGTAAATAACACTACTAGAAAGTGCTTGGAACCAACTTTTGGAAATAATATCTCGCTTGCTCAATTTCGAGCACCGTGATGCCCATGTTATGACTAAAAGAAAAAAAAACTGCTCTTTAGGGCAAATCGTGCATAGGAGGGGTATAGAGGGCCGTGACGTCGACGCCACATTGACGCTAGCATTTCACGATGTTAAATTTGGATACCATCCGTCACGGGCTAGAAAAAATCTCCCCGCAAAAAAAAATGACGGCCGTGGATATAGAATATTCTATAGAATCTTGAAGATTTTATCTGACAAGATATTCTTTTGGAATCTAAGGATTTCATCGATTTCCACCCAGATTTGTTTGTTGCCACTAGTAGGTGGGGTTTGCCAGAAAAACTTGCCACGGGATTGGTTGAAGGTCGCTGAAAAGACTAGAAGTCACGCGCTACTTTTAGGAGCTACTACTGCGAATAAGAAGCTACCGATGAATGAAAAACCACCAACGGCTTCAAATGCTTCTATTAATGAATTCAGTGGCAGGACAATGTGGTAAGGTGGTACAAAATTTTGCACAGGTACAAACCCCGCATTTGGTTTACTGACTTGCATTTTTTTTTTAAACTCGTGTCCTTTTGACCTTTTTTTTAAAAAAAGATTTTGATTTTATAAAATTTCTATGAAATAATTTTTTTTTAAAAAATCGAACCTTGAAAACAATTTTCCTTGGATCGCGTGCACAGAGGCGGTACAGAGGTCGTACAGATTTTTTTTTTTGCCTCAGAAATAGCCAACGCCGAATATAGGCGAGTTATATGTCATTTTTCATCTCTTGGATGCTCTAGATCTGATGGCGAGGTCTGATCTACCTGAAAATGCACCAGAAGCTTCACATCTCCCAGATCTTGCAAAAAAGATGCCTTTGGAAACCCTTGCATTATAAACTCACTGAAAGGCCATATCTTCAAATCACGAACAGGCAGCTGCAGGTCTGGAGCTCTGATACCATGTTAGAAAACCAAGATCACCTGCATGCAAAGGGATACCTGTCACATGCAAAAGACATGTAGAACCAAAGAAAATGTTCTGTAAACCTCAAAATAAAAATGCATTATTGAGAATCAATTGTTACAAAGAGATCAATCCTTATGAAGGAGATCAAGAATCCCTAAAAGGGAAACCCTAAATGAAACCCTAGTGTGCACACTTAATAATTAATAAATAATTAATTATTAATGTGCCTAAGTTTAGCTTAAGTAAATAAAGGAATAAGTGACTTAATTAATTAACCAATATGATATAATTAATTAAGTGGAATAACTTATTACTCTAACATGCGTTTCATCAATTTTGGATAAAAAAAGGGTCCTCAGCCACATACCCTACATATACCCATCATATCGCCACTTTTTGGCCCATCATGATCCTGCACATACCCAATTCAACTTGTGATTCTTGAGTTTTTGAGACTCATAGGAAATCACATGAACATCTTGCATCATCACTTCTCCTAAACCCTCCAAGAATGCATATGTACACACCACAAAATCTCTAGTAGGATTAGGAACTTCCAAGATAGGTGCGCTAGTCAAACTCTCCTTAATAATTTGAAAGGTTTCCTAACACTGCTCTAACCAAATAAACCTCTTCCCTTTCCTCTAAAGAGAAGTGATGGGGTGGGTTATCCTCGAAAAACCCTGTACAAACTGTCGGTAATAACCTGCCAAACCCATAAAGTTGCGAACCTCTACAACATTAGTGGGTACAAACCAATCAATGATGGCTTGGATCTTTGAAGGATCCATAACAATGCCCTCACCAAAGATAACGTGACCTAAATACTTCACCTCTGTCTAAAAGAATTCACATTTTTCCAAATTTGAATACAACTGGTTCTCCCTCAGACATTGTGGCACCTAACAAAAATGCTCCTCATGCTCCTCCATGGTCCTCAAATGGTTCAAAATGTCATAAAAGAACACCAAGAAAAACCTGTCAAGATAGGTGCAGAACACACCATTCATCAAGCTCATGAATAAAGATGGTGCATTCATCAAATCGAACGACAGAATGGTGAACTCATAGGGCCCATAACGAGTATGAAATGTGGTCTTATGGATGTCAGCCTTGAAGATGCGGAACTGATGATACCCTAAGTTATGATCAATTTTCAAAAACACCCTAGCTCCCTTGATATGGTTAAAGAGATTGTCAATCCTCAGTAATGGATACCTGTTCCTTACCGTCACCTTATTCAACTGCTAGTAATCAATGCACAATCGAAGGGCCTCGTTCTTCTTCTTCACAAAAATAACTAGTGCTCCCAAAGGAGAGACACTTGAATGAATAAACTGCTTCATTAACAACACCTCCAACTGCAACTGAAGCTCCTTAAGCTCCTGAGTGGTCATCCGATATGGAGCTCAGGAAATAGGCTTTTCTCTAGGAACAAGGTCTATTTTAAAATCGATGTCACGATTAGGTGGCATCCCAAGAATCTCAATAGGAAAGACATCAACATACTATCTACGGATAAGGTGACTATTGAGGGACACCTTTCAGATCTCCCCTAACTCCAAATCATTAACTGTCATGGAAAAAAACTGGCAACCCTATTGCATACACCTCTTCAATTTCATACCAAAGATCATGTCCAAGGAAATAGGCCTCTAAACAACAACTACCTCTACCTCACTGCCTAAATCATTGACACACTACACTGACTTACACTGACAATCTATCACTGCCCGAGGAGCATCTAACCAATCCATGCCAAACACAATATCATAAGATCCAAGGGGTAAAATACAAAGGTCCACTATAGTACAGAGAGAACCAATTATCAATCCACAACCATGAACAAGGGACTCAACTGCTACTTTATCACCAGAGGCCAATTCAACCTGCAACCTATCATCTTGCTTCGCTACCACCAATCCACATCATGCCACTATGGAATGAGAAATAAAAGAATCTAAAGCACCAGAGTCAAAGAGAATAGACACTCTACTACCCTATAACACACCTGTCTAGTCTCGACCACTATACCCTAATGCTTGTTCTGATGGTTATCAACCACTACAAATACTTTGTGGGATCAACCTACATCTCCCACTATCAACTTTGAAGTTGTTGGCCTCTAACTAAATCTAGATGTGCCCTTCTGAGGATACTATCTAGTAATGTGACCTTCCTAACCACAAGAGAAACCCCTTGTACCTCTTTTGAATCCTCTACCACCTAGGGGTGCACTAGATTCCTGGAAACTGCCTCTACTAGCTATAGAATGTGAACTCTAAGTTGGATGATCAAAACATTAATGCTTGTTTCACTACTAACTCTGATCCCTCCTGGAATGAGATTTTTTATGTTTTGACTGAGAGTATTGCTACTGCTACTATCCACCCTTAGTAGGTGCATGGTGGCTCCTAGAGGAACCTGTCGCCTGAGTCTGGCCATCCCAAGAACTGAAACCTGTTGGAGGTGCACTACCAATCTGTACACCTGTATGACCACCTAGTTCCATGGCCAAATTATCCTCTACTATCTGAGCCTTCTCTATAGCCACCTCCATGGTTTTAGATTCAAATACATGAACACCCCCACTAATACAAGCATTCAAGCCCTTGATAAAATGTTGCACCAACAGAGCCTTGTCATCACCTATGTCAGCATACTGCTTAAGCTGATAAAATCTACGCTCATACTGCTCAACTAACATGGCCATCTTCCTCAACTCATGGAACTCATCTGCATGATGCTTCCTCCAATGATCAAACAAGAAGTGAGCTTTGAATCTCTCAAGAAACATCTCCCATGAGACTGATCTTATATCCAAATGTAGTTTCTGCTCCTATAGAAGCCACCATGTGGAAGCAAAACCTCTAAGGTGCATGATAGTGCACCTTTCCTTGGTATTGCTACCATATGGATGCATGGAAAAACACCTGTTCAAATCAATTAACCATGTCTTTGATACCATGTGTATACCTAGAGTACCCACTCTTAGAACCTGGGCTCTGATACCATGTGTAATGCCCCACCATAGAACCCTAGAGGACAACACACTACAACACATTAAAACAAAACAATTTTTTTTTGAAGAGTAATATATTAAAGATTTTAGAAGATACAATAACTTGTATTCTAACCTAAGTCCTCTAAGGTTCCATGACTACACTACTAGAATCCCATTAACCAAACTAACAAGAATTATAATTCATCTCATTAAATAAAATTTTATCTAACAATATAAAGTGCATTTAATCCATCATATTTAAATGATCTACCAATAAGAATCATCCATATCATATTATCGATATAGCAACATTCATGATCATTATAATTAACTAACATATGCAAGATACAACATTGCATTATGCATTATAAGAGAGAGTTCACAATAATTACAACATTACATTATTACAATAGCGATTCCCGAGATTAATAGGGAAGAATATACATCTAAGTACAATGCACAATACAATTGATTTCAATTAAATATAAGTACATGTAAGATATTCCACTTGACCATGTGGAACCCTAAGGTCTACCCCCATGCTAGGAGATAGCAATCAGGTCCCACAACAACAAACAAGGTGACTACAAACTGACATAACAAAGGTTAAACATAGGACAACTGACACTACAACAACTTAACAACACAGAATAACATGCATTGGTTCCAGAGGACATCACATACCAATGGAAGAAGACAAACAAGGAAATACTAGTTTGAAAAGGGAAGAGTGTCATCACATGGTCTTGACATGGGTTACCCTAACAACCTCTCACTAGGCATCGGTGCCATTGGGTGACACATGTGAAACCAATCTTCCTTTTGTGAGGACAAGGAAGTTGGTCTTGCCAACTAGGCCTTCTCAACCCATCCTTAGCCTAAACGAGCACTACAAGCATGGGTGAGGCATTCACTTATCTTGATTAATGTGTAAACTACCAACCCCCTAAATCATTTTTAAGTTATCACTGAGTTAAGAAACTCCCACATGGGTTACCCTGGTGTCACTTTGTGCATCAACCCTCATTGATAGCCACTCCCCTACTAGTAGCTAGGAGACCCAATAAAATCAACGGGGTAAATCCATCACGTACATAGAACAAAAAGCCACAAAAGTATATAACCCGAGCAAGGAATGGACCATCTCACTCTCAAACACAACTATAATAACAAGTGGTGCATGGATAAGGACCCTCATCCACACATCACAAGCAAAATATTACTCACTTCAAGGATCAAAAACAATGATGCAACCAATAACATAATTCCCAAGCCTCTAGAAGAATCCCAATTTCACAGACACAAAAAGACCCCACATTAGAGCAACAATAGTAATATCGCAAAAAGTTTCAATCTCAAAATCAGGAACAATGTTTCAAACTAATAAACAAACAACATTACTTTTAGAGAGATATTATTTCCATGACAATTATTGTATTCTATATCCAATTACAAGATAATTTACTATTCAACTAATTCATATTTGCAAAAGAACTCAACATTCATTATAAAGCTATAGGAGAAATACACCACTTAAAATTTTATCTAATTCATCCATTCCACTAATTTTTGAGTTATTCTAAATGCTCGTTTATACTATAAATCACCCCTCTTTAAATCAACATTACCAAATTCCATTCACAATAAATCTTTTAATTAGAAGGTGAAATATTTTTTTCTAACATTGGAACATACAAATAACCCCCACTAATTTAATACAAATTATTTTGACCATCAAATAAATATATATGTATATGTATGTATATATATATATATATATATAAAAGCATATTTACATATATATACTTACATATATATATATATATATATATATATATATACACTTTACATATATATATATACTTACATATATATGTATATATATATATATATATATATATGCTTATATATATATATATTCACATCTATTGCAATCAACATCATAAATAAAACATAATGTAAGATATATATACAAATCTAATCCTTGAATTCAAAACTTCTCTCACACACACACACACACACACACACACACACACACACACACACACACACACACACACACACACACACATATATCTATACATATGTAAATATAAAGGCATATGTAGATATCAAATGAAAATGTATCTTATACATCAAACACCACATATATACAACGTATTACATATCGATTGCCAATTAAAATAAATTGAAGCTTTTTGGAACTCATCTTCAATGAACCTATACAGCTGATACACTATGATACAATGCATGTAAATTGAACCAATAGAATACTGTTAGATCTCAGATCTAACCATGGTTTATAAACACATGGCAAGGGATAGCCTTGAATTAAATAGAGCTTGAGAAATGTAGCCGATATCCTAGGTGTGGCTAAGCCTAAAATTTATGTGTTATGACTAGATTATTGACGCTAATAGAGGCAAACACATTCAACAAGGTTGACAATGGTAACAAATGTCATAAACAACTTTTACGAGGGAAGAATAAGAAAATGAAGCCTATCTCATCTCCATTCATAACCATACAAAGATCCTCAAAGCATTTTTATATGGAAATAAATTGCTTTCATTTACAATAATGAATTTCATGAGAAAAAGTAGAGGTATGATGAACCAAAAGAAAATCCATTGATGTCAATGGAAATGTTCTAATTCAAGAATCACCCTTATCTTTGTTTCTTTTGAAAAGCTTGACTACTGATTATGTGAACAAAGAATAATTAAGGGTGACTCTTTTTGTTCTAGAAGGCTCTGACTTTCTTTCCCTTCAAAAGATGGACTACTGGTCTTTTTCTCACTTCCTAGTACACAAAGAGAAATGCAGAAATAAATTGTTGTATGGAGCGACAGGTCAAGGCAACTACATTGATTACATGTAAAAAGGAATACCACAATTTTCATAGTCAATCATCAATATCAAATGAACGATTCAATCGTCGTGTACAACCCAAATAGCTTCGCAACCAGTGCCATGCTAATACGCAACCAAAAGATAATAGTTCATCTCAAAACTATAGAGTAGGTAATATTCCCAAACAATACCAACAAAATTAACAAATTACAGATGGATAAAGGAAAACTATACTCGAGGTAGAGTGTTGGGTTTCACACTATCAACATATATCCAAAAGGAAAATGGTGAAGAATACATGGATAAGCTCAATAAATAATCTAGCAACACGAAATGGCAAGCTCTAACTCAAGAAATGTAATGATTGCAGAGTAAGCTCAAGCAACATTCAGAAAAAAGACTTTGAAAAAACCTTTAGAAGATCCAATTCCTAATTAATCAAATTTAGACTTTAAGTAAAAAAAGAAGTGTGTCTTCAAACAACTCATCCATCAATATTCTTTTCCCTTAACATAATTAAAATTGGGAAAAATAGTGGAACCTGGTTTCTCCCGCTTTTTAGAGGAAAATTTTGTTGGAGAGCTCACCACTCCCAACTTGCAACTTCAACACATTTCTAGAATCTCAACAAATTGCCACTATTTAAATATATTTATTTATCAATTTAATTTAATTTTCTCATCCATTGTTAATTGCCACTATTTAAATATATTTATTTATCAATTTAAACTTTCATTTAATTTTTTTTGCACAAATATATTTATTTTAATATTTCTATATTAAAACGTATTTTTCATTTATTTAAACCAAATAAAGGCATTAATAATATTTATTTATCAAAATCACAATTATACTAAATCATTTATTTAATTATTAAAATGCCCTTTTAAACTTCAATAATCTTTATTTTAATGTAATAATTTTAATCAAAGCACAAATCAACCAAATTAATCAAATGAACAGAATACCAAGCAATACCTAACCTCACAACGAAATGAAAGGCAATACAACAACAATACTGATAGACCAACACAAACTGACCAAACTAGTAGGGTAATGCAAATGGATACTCACCCTCATCAAGGATGATGGCTAAATAGGGACCAAATGTTATCTCCATCAACGATTTCCATTGGGTCTAAGGAACACTCAAACCTAGCAATTCAAGTGGAGTCGATGCCTAGTACCTACAACTTGCATCAAACCACATACTCGAGCATGCACATAGTCAAATAGTAAGGCAAACCATGAAAGGAAAGTTGCAGCATCACAGGGTACTCACAAGTGAGTGATGCAACAATGTTCCCCTTCACAAAATACATCAATGCACAATAATTAGATGTTAACAACATGATAAGAACATACATCAAATAATCACATGGTGCCCATAGCAAGAATAATCCACACAATAAATTAAATTGATCTACTAAGCATGGCATAAAAATAAACATTAGTGGTCAAGTATCATCATAACTATGAATCCAACACCAAGTAAAGTATCATAATTTCCAAATACAAACAAGTAACTATCAGTAACAGAAAGAAAATTGAGGGGAACTACAATACATGTAGAAGCCACTGCAATTGAAGAACAAAAAAACCATACATCTAATTCATTAAAATGTAAGTGAACAAGGCTATATGAAACAAAAATTTACATGTAAGAGTAACTATAATTGAAGATAAAACAAACCATACATCTAATTCACTTCAATGTAAATGAACAAGGCCATATGTCAAATGAAACAAGCAATACATGTTATGCTATCATATCCTCAAATCTAACTCTTACCATATATCTAACCATTATGTGCATGGTATACAATCCTAGACTAACAATGGAATATATATATATATATATAGATATATATATATATATATAGTTAGTTAGTTAGTTAGTTAGTTAGTTAGTTAGTTAGTTAGTTAAGGGGTTATATATGACTTGAAACAACATTATCATAGATGTAAAAGTCATTGTAATTTATAAGAACAAATAAGCCATACATCTAATTCATTTAAATGTAAATGAACAAGGCTATATGAAACAATAATTTATATGTAGGATTAACTATAATTGAAGAAAAAAAAAACCATACATCTAATTCACTTCAATGTAAATGAACAAGGTTATATGTCAAATGAAACAAGAAATGCATGTTATTCTATCATATCCCCAAATATAACTCTTACCATATCTAACCTTTTATGTTCACATTAAGGATATATATATATATCTGCATGGCATACAATCCTTGCCTAACAATGGAATATATATAGTTAGTTAGTTAGTTAGTTATTTAAGGGGTTATAAATGACTTGAAACAACATTATCATAGATGTAAAAGTCATTGTAATCGAAGAAGAAACAAACCATACATCTAACTCATTTAAATGTAAATAAACAAGGCTATATAAAACAACAATTTATATATCTCTGCCATATATATATATATATATATATATATATAATCTGTCTGTGTGTGTGTATGTATATATATATATATACAATGTGTGTGTGTAGCATTTGAGGGTATCATATACTCGATTGTTAAGGGTTTCATCCATCTATCTTTTGGCCAATTGTGTCTATGTGTGTATACAAATTCCATAGTTAATTTAACATTCTTAAAGTAGCTATAAACTAATGATGATAGGTGGAATGATATACATATGTATGAAAATGTTTTTGAATAAAATCATGATATGCATGAATAATAAACATACATTGAACACTTTATACAATTGTATTCTTAGAAAAAATTTGAAATATACATAGTTTGGAATTTGCAACATGTGTCTAAAATTGAAACTTGTATAAATAGGCATTTGAGAGCAAGTGGATATATACATTTGACATATAGCCTTGTTAATTTAAAATGAAGTGAATTAGATGTATGGTTTGTTTTTTCTGCAATTACAATGACTCTTACATGTATGCAATTGTTGTTTCAATTTATATATAAGCTTTTATTTGTATATTAGTTTTAGAAAGGGTTATAAAAAATTATATTTGTAGAGAAGGGGGATTCACTACTCATGAGTTCTCTTCATTCAGAGAGCCTCATGGGGCCAAATTCCCTAAACTACCTCAAGGAACAACAACGAGAGTTTTAGAATCTGAAAGAGCAAGTCATTGAGATTTTCTGGAAAAACGTACAAGCTCTCAACCAAAGGACTCTAGTGCGGGATACAGACGAAAGCACGACGTACTGGCATCCCAGAGGCACGTTGGAGTCAGAGAATGAATTTATCGTAGAAAATTCCTAAATGACTACTAGTTATTGGATTGCTAAGAGTTTACAGAATGCAATGAAATAGTAGAATGTAATATAACTGAAATAGAAATGTTAGAGATAAGGAGAAGAAAGGAAATAAATACTTACAACCACGTGAGTGATGAAGCCTCCATCAAATGAATGTATTCAAAAATTGTGTATGTAAGATCTAGAGAGAGTGTTGGGGCTATATAGAGGTTTGCCTCAGTCAAACCCCCATTTTTCATGTTCCCCCCTCCATGGACAACAATATAGAAAGAGAGAATAACTGAAATGGACAAAGTGTGTGGTGAAAGAAAAACCCACTTAGGAGTAGAACCTGCACCACCAAGTATGAGTGATAAAAGAAAACCCCACTCGAGGAGGAGAACTTGTATCACAAAAGAGGAGATAAAAGAAATCCCCGCTCAAGGAGGAGAACTCATATCACAATATGTAGATGAAATATATGAGGGATATGGAATCCCAAGAATGCTCACAAGCATGAGATAGGGAGATAGAGCTGCAAGAGTGAAGCTAAGAGAACTTGAAAGGATGTAAGAATGCTAGTGTAACAAACTAGATGAAGTTGTGCAAGCAAGAGTGAGATGGTAGAATGAAGCTGGAAGTAGAAGAGTGGAGCTAGAAGAAGTTCAGAGAGCAAAATGGACTAAAAGGATAGCTTTTAATGAGGGAAAAGAAGCTTCTTCAACCCTAATCATGCGCCCTCAGCTGTTACCACTGACAAAACTTGCTGACAAGTGGAAAACATGGATGGAGGTGGTCGTTTGAATGTTGAAACATCACAAGATGCTAGCACGGTGCACATATGTTTGTGTGGCATGCTAGTGCCTAAGCATGTCACCCTAAAAAACAACACAAACATGAAAAGTGATATGTTTGATGTAAAGTTGATGTGTGAAGGAAAACTGTTGAAAAGGGGTGCTAAGCATCCCGAGAAGGGAAAAAGGATGATGCAGGGGCTAAAATGAGCCTGCACAAGATGCTAAGGGAGTGGACACTAAAGCGGGTGCAAGAATGTATGTGAAATTGCAAGGGGTGCAATTTTATGACTATACATTTTTCCCCCACTTTAGCAGGCATATGAATCTACATTAATATGCATGCTAAAGGAAATCTACTAAACATAAATAACATCATATTCCAAAAGGATACTGTATAGTAAATAGATAACCCTTCAAACCACAAAATCATGCCCCCAAGCTGAATACCTACAAAACTAACATGTTAGGTAAGAAAAACTTGCACCAGACAATAATGTTAGCACACAAAAAACTAAAGGATTTGAGTTAGCATAGTGAAAGAGACCTCAATATAAAAGGTTGTCTTAGTACTATCCATCGTCCCCAAATTAAAGACACATAGAAGAAATATAAAATGAAGAGAGGAATGGCATATACTTAGGATGAAGAGGATGCAGATCTTCGATCCGGTATATACAATTGAGAAGAGAAGAGAAGAGAAGAGAATTTAAGAATGTAAGCACCTCACAGGCCTACAAGGAAGGTGTCATCCAAGATCTCTCACATGAAGAAAACCCAGGAAAGCGCCCTACAGACCTACAGACCTGCAGCGAGGTATCTCCCAAGATCTCTCACATGGAGGAAGCTAGGAAAGCACCCTACATACCCGTAGACCTGTAGGGAAGGTGTCCTTCAAGATCTCTCACATGAAGGAAACCTAGGAAAGTGCCCTACAGACTTGCAGAACTATAGGGAGGTATGCCCCAAGATCTCTCACATGGAGAAAACCCAAAGAAAGTGCTCTACAGACTCGCAGGCCTATAGGGGAGTGACCCTCAAGATCTCTCAGATGGAGGAAGATTAGAAGAAGCACCCTACATACCTATAGACCTGCAAGGAGGTATCCCCCAAGATCTCTCACATGGAGGAAACCCAAGGAAGGGGACTGAATAGAGTCGAAAAGCGGCTTCATAGGTGCACCTGCAAAGCAAAAGTGGTCACACAAGAAAGTTAGAAGACAGTCATGCAAACTATCGATAGATTGGAAAGCTTTCAAAGGGGTCCCTCAGGAACCCTTCAAAAGGAAGAGGGGTCCACTCAAGGGATGCGTTGTTTGAAAAGCGGGGTCTAGTTAGGTTGCCCCTAAGCTAGACACCATAGAATTCATTTGAGATACAATCTTTCAAAGGAGGTCCTTCAGGAACCATTCAAGATATAAGGGGTCCCCTCAAGGGATGATTCAATTTAAATATAGAGAGAAGAGAGGGGGTCCTTATAAGTACACATCTCTAGAGCAAGATATCATTGCCCCCAACATATAGGGGGGGAGAACCATGAAAGAAACTTATAACATGCAGGATAGATGCAGACCTCAATATCACTTGTCATGTGAAGAAAAGGTAGGTGCATCAATCAAATGAGAGTTTTATGACACCTAAATCAAGAAGTTGTTGTATTTTATCCTTCAAGGCTTTGCATTGACTAGTGGAATGGGCAAGCACTCAATGGTATGCACAAAAAGAATGTTTTTCTATATCATGTTCCTGAGATTTCTTGCATGTAGGAGAAGGAAGAGAGATTAGGTGAGCTTTTAGAAGCTGCAAAAAAATATGCTCTTGCTTGGATAGAGGATGAGAAGCAAGAAGCAACCCTTTCTCTTGTGGAGAAAGACTTGACCGCTCACAAGAGGAAGGTACGAAGATAGCAAACAAATGCGAAAAAATCTTTTCAACAGAACGAGGTTGAGAAGAATTCATGTCACTCAACCATGGCTTCCATTTAGATTCCTTCAAGCAACCAAGTCCCAAATTATGCTTATGAGGTGTGAATTCTATAGGGACTTGAATTCCTTGTTCCTTATGCCCACAACCTTTACACTCATAGCCATATTTAGAGACAAGCTTAAAGTCGAGGCCATAACATGTATACAAGTCTTGAAAAGGAGGATCTCATAAAGAGCATTGTCCCAACAATAGGGATCACACTCCTTTATGGGATCACCATCATCCTCTTTAATAGGACTACCAACATTATCCTCTTTTGCAGAAGCGTAATCATCTTCCTCAGAATGAGGATCAACACTAAGAACATTACAATTTATGCTCACACCGTCCTGCAATACAAAAGAACAATCATCTTTGATAGCAGGTGTGGATGATGTTATTGGATGGTCTAAGTGGATCGGGGTGACTTTATATTCCTTGATGAAGGAATTTGTAAAGTCTAAGGAACCCCAATCATCACCAAGACATGTATTATTTTGAGAAGAGGCAGGAGCAAAATTAAGATTTCTTGCTTTAGAAGGATCTTCCCTAGGGACATTTATCTCTAGAGTATCCTTTTTAGTAGGTACTTCTGGAGTAAACATTGACATAATGGAATATACTGAAGGTATAAGAGTAGGCACAATTGAGACCTGGCCATCAACTGCCATTTCACATAAGTGCATAGCCTCAGGGTCAGCCTTGACTGTGACTACTTTATTGTTAGCAATGAACTTAATAGATTTATGCAAGGTAGATGGGACTACACCCATAGCATGAATCCACGGTCTACCAAGAAGAATGTTATAAGGTAACTTTTTTGACATAACATATACAAGGGTAGGTATGGTAATGGGTCTAAGCTGTAAAGGTAATACTATTGTACCTAGAGTTTGACGCTCAACATTATCGAACCCATGAATAACAACAAAAGAAGTATTAAGAGAAGATGAATCAATATTAATTTTAGTAAATAGATCAATGCTACATACATTAAGCATTGAACGGACATCAATGAGAGTACATCTAATACAAATTTTATTAATGTTAACTCTAATCATCAAAGGGTCCACTTGATTTTGTACTTTCGAAGGTGGGAGTTCCTGTAGATAGAACATAATATTTGGTGAATCTACACTAATATACACCCTCAATGCATTAGCATCCATCAGCCTAGCAGAAGAAGGAAAGAGGATCTTTTGCAAGGCTTCTTGAAGCATACCTTGATAAAATGGAGCAGATTGAAGCAAGTCCCACATTGAGATCTTAGCCAGAGCAACTTGGAGTTGCTCGACAAGATCACAATCACCAGATGCTTTAGTTTTAGGTTTAGTAGCTTGAAGAAGGCTCAGTTGTTTATTCATATTATTCTCATAAGTATGGGCTATTGCTCTATAAGAGGGATCCTTAGAAGGGATAGGAGAGTCACTATCAAATGGAACACCATTAATAGAAAAAACTCTTTTAGGAGAAGGACTAGCTGGAGTCATGTAAGTGACTGGTCTCTTAGGCCTTTGAGGGGCAACATGGACATAGATTACATTTACATAATCATCACAACTAGTGGACTAATTATTTGAAGACATATTCTCAACATCAATCCAAACAAGATAAAATGTGGAAGGATACTTATTGTTCACTAATGCATCATTTCTAGAGTAGAGTGCATTGGAATAGTTAAGAAATTCATTATTCACAAATGTGTCATCTATAGAATAGAGTGCATTGGAATGAAGAGTAGATTCATCATTCACAAATGCATCATCTCTAGAAGAGAGTGCATTGGAATGAATAGAGGGTACAATAATATTAAGAAAGGTATCAGTGATTTCATCTTGTTGCAACAAAATATCCTTTGAAGAAAGAGAAATTTCGTGAGAAGGATCAAAGATATCAAGTGACATAAGCAAAGCCAAGTTACCATCACGTGCATGAAATGGAATATCATTAAAATTTTGAATAAAATTAGATAATGAACTAATAAAAGAATATATTAAATTCATTTCAATTTTTTTTGGTATTTTCTATGTTCTAGTAATTCATGTTTTCGGAGGTCTTTAGAGCAAAATTTGAGGTCAAAACTTGCATCGGTCCCTAAAATTCAACTGCCAAAGGCACTTGTATTTTAGGGATTAAACTAGTTATCCATGAAACCTTTCCAATGGTGCAAATGGTTCTAAATTATGAGCACCGAGTCAAAAGTTATGACCCTGCCAAGTAGGGGTAAATAAATTCCTATTTTTTTAGAAGATTTTCTTCTTCACGTTGAGTTCACCAAAATATAGAGAAGGGGGATTCACTACTCTCTAGATCTCTTCATTCAGAGAGCCTCATGGGGAAAATTTCCCTAAACTACCTCAAGGAACAGTGTTGAGAATTTTAGAATCCGAAAGATTGAGTCACAGAGATTTTCTAGACAAATGGACAAGCTCTTAGCCAAAGGACGTCAGCGTGGTGCACTAGCATCCCAGAGGCGCGCTGGAGTCAGAGAATGATTTTATCACAAAAAATGCCTAAATGAATGCCAACTATCGGATTGCTAAGAGTTTATAGAATGTGATGAAATAGTAGAATGCAATAGAATTGAAATAAAGTGAAATAGAAATTTTAGAAATAAGGAGAAGAAAGGAAAGAAATACTTACAACCATAGGAGTGATGAAGCCTCCACCAAATGAATGTCTTCAAAACTTGTGTTTGTAAGATCTAGAGAAAGTGTTGGGGCTGTATAGGGGTTTGCCTTAGTCAAACCCCTATTTTCATGTTCCCACCTCCACAGACAACCAGATAGAAAGAGAGATAATAACCAAAATGGACAAAGTGTGTGGTGAAAGCAAAACCCACTTAGGAGTAGAACCTATACCACCAAGTATGAGTGATAAAAGCAAACCCCCCTCGAGGAGGAGAACCCGTATCACAAAAAGGTGATAAAAGCAATCCCCACTCAAGGAGGAGAACCTATATCACAATATGTAGATGCAATATATGAGAGATATGGAATCCAAGGAATGCTCACAAGCATGAGATAGGGAGATAAAGCTACAAGAGTGAAGCTAAGAGAGCTTGAAAGGATGTAAGAATGCTAGTGTAACAAACTAGATGAAGTTGTGCAAGCAAGAGTGAGATGGTAGAATGAAACTGGAAGAAAAAGAGAAAAATAGACTGAAAGGGTAGCTTTTAATGAGGGAAAAGAAGCTTATTCAGTTGTTACCTGGCATTCTTAGCCGTTACCATTGAAAA
>VDFB02142155.1:0-12777 GCA_007258455.2 Sequoia sempervirens
ATGATAAACTCACAGACAACAGACAAAGAAAAATCATACTCCTTCCTTGCTCCTCTAGTTTGATACATCATTGAGGACTTGAGAGATATGATATCAAAAATCAAAGTGAAACAATTTAGACTTTCATGTTTAATGTGATAAACCCTTGATTCACAAAGATCACCATCCATTCAAAGTTTGTGTTTGTAACGTTGGTCTGATGACTATTTTCCTGTTGATTCAAGCTCAAAGTTTAGTTGCCCCTAGTGAGTTCAGGATTTTGGCCCCAGTCTAGGGTGAGACACAACCATGATGACAAAGACCTAACCTAAAGACCTATCTAGGGGCCTCGGGGGTTGATAAATTAGCCCCTTACCTACATTACATGTAGAGACCACATGGCCGGTGACAGCCCACAGCCAAGATTTACAAGGTGAAATATGAACATAGTAGACGCTTAGAAGACGACCTAAAATGTCATGGGATAATCAAAGATCACCCTTGCCCTCGTTCAAAAGCTCAGAGATGGCATGGTTTGAATGAAGATATGTTTTTGACTTTTTGACTTTTTTGACCTATTTTTGGATTTTGACATGTTTTGAATGTTTTTGGGATTTTGATATGTTTTGAATGTTTTTGGGATTTTTGATTTTGCGACCTTGAGAATGTACAAGAATCCAATCCAATGTAGGACATTCCCCCCGTGTGTAATGATAGGACAAGCTAATTTATAGAATGGGTCGAGTAATGCCAGGGGATACCATAATACAAACACTAGATCAAGCTATGATGCAGACATGGAAGCATGACAGACACAGAGATGGAAGCATGATGGATGAACACTACAGAGCAAGTTATGTAACCCAAGATAGATGGAGAGTGCTTATTTTATACAAGGCATCTGTTTTGCAAGGTTTTTCACAAGGCGATTCTTTTCTTTTCTTGTTTTCAATCCTATTTTTGATTTTTTTGGTATTTTCCAAGACCTTTACCAATGCACTAGATGAGCTAGGTGTAAAACCTTTTGAGATGCAAGATGTTGGGGGGTTCATCAAATAGATCCCCTTTTGATGTGGATATCTAATATGCTCCTAATCCAAAGACTGATACTATAACAAAGGGACCCAACCAGTTAGGTTCAAATTTCCCCTTCTTCTCTCGATCTTGTTGATTACAGGGATTTTATTTTAAGACTAAGTCACCCACCTAAAATTTTCTAGGTATTACTCTATGATTGTAGCTCCTAGATATCCTTTGTTGATAAGCTTTTAGGTGATCAACTGCATGCTACCAACATTCATCCAACAATTCTAATTCTTGTAGCCTAGATAATCTGTAATCCTCATCTAAAATTATCCCTTTAAGTGACACACACAGGGATGGTATCTCAACCTCAATAGGTAGAATAGCTTCTAACCCATAGACAAGAGAATAGGGTGTTGCTCATGTCAGGGTACGGTTACTGGTTTTGTAAGCCCACAATGCCGAGTTTAGTTTAACATGCTAATCACGTCTAGCTTCATTGAGGGTTTTCTTCAAAATCTTTAGGATAGTCTTGTTTGAGGCCTCTACCTGACTGTTCCCTCGAGGATAGTAAGGTGTAGAAAACCGATGTTGGATATATAATCTTTCACAAAGCTATTGAACATCTTGATTCTTAAAGGGTCGACCATTGTCTGTAATGATAGATTGAGGAACACCATACCGACATATGAGATAATTCAGGATGAATGATGAGATTTGTTTCTCGGTGATGGTGATTAGAGGAACAACTTTAATCCACTTGGTGAAGTATTTTGTGGCTATGATTATAAACTTATTTCCATTGGAGGAAGAGGGTTGAATCTTACCTACAAGGTCCAATCCCCACTGACAAAAAGGCCACACAACTATGAAAGGATACAACTCTTGTGCAGGTGCATGTATCAAGTTTCTGTGAATTTGACATTTGGAATACCTTTTGACATATTGAAATGACTCTTTCTCCATATTCGGCCATTAATACCCCAATCATAATAATTTCTTAGCTAAGGTTAAGCCACTTGAATGTGTGCCACACATACCTTTGTGAACCTCTTGTAAAGAGATTTCAACTTCATTACATTATAGACATCAAAGAATAGTACAATCCAAACCTTGTCTATAAAGCACATCAGCTATTAGGGTGTGGCGAGCCGCTTGTCAAATGAAGTTTCATTTTTGGTTTCGAGATAAGTTAATTGGAAGGGTATTGTCTTGTAGGTAGGTATGGATCTCTTCGAAGAGGGAAAGTTGAGGTTCAACAATATGGCATATCACTTGGGATTTTGGATCTTCATACACTGGGTTGGACACTTGTTCTACCATGAATTCATAACATCTTCGTTGTTTAGGTATCTACAAGAGAGAAGCAATGGTGGCCATTGCATCTGCAACTTTGTTTTTTTATTTTGGGAACCTCTGCAAACTTGATCTCAACAAAGTACTTTTTTAAATCATCCACTATCCTATTGTAAGGAAGAAACTTGCCATCCTTTGTTTGATAATCATCATTGACTTGGTTGATGACCAATTGTGAGTCACCATAGACTAGCAATTTTGTGATTTTCCATTCAACAACTATCTTGATTCCAATGATCAATGATTCATATTCAGCGGTGTTGTTGGTGCAGGGGAACATTAATATGTAGGATTTTGGAATTGTGTATCCTGGCGGTGAAACAAGCAATATTCTTGTGCCTGATCCATGTTGTGTATAAGAGCCATCAAAGTATAACAACCACTGTTGTGTAGATATGGTTAGGACATCGTTATTAGGGAATTCAATGTTCCTTGGATTGTTATCTATCAATGGTGCTTTAGCTAGTTGATATGCTATGGCTTGACCTTTAATTGCTTTCCTATCCACATACTAGATGTTGAACTCACTCAATATCATGACCCATTTGGCTAACCTCCCTATTAAAGTAGCTTTGTTGAGTAAGTACTTTAATGGGTCAATTTTGGCAATGAGTTTGATGGTGTGAGTTAGCATGTAGTGCCTTAATTTTTGTGTAGCAAATACAACCACTAAGAAAGCTTTCTCAATAAAGGTGTAATTGATCTCATAACCATTTAGGGTCCTACTGATATAATAGATGGATTGTTGTTTTCCTGTAGAATCTTCTTGTGCTAATAAAGCTCCCAAAGATATCTCGGTTGTTGCAATGTATAGTAAGAGTAGTTTTCCCTTGATTGGTGGTATCAACATAGGAAGTTTCATCAAGTACTATTTTAGTTGACTTACAATAGCTTCACATTTGTCATCCCACTTGAAAGAGACATTTTTGTGTAATAAGTGATTGAAAGGATGAGTTTTATCAACTAGTTGTGCAATAAATCTCCTGATGGACTGGAACCTTCCTTGTAATGATCTAAGTTAGCTGATGTTTTTAGGAGGCATTTCCATGATGGATTTGACCTTTGCAGGATCCACCTCAATGCCTTTAGTTGAGACAATGTATCCCAAAAGTTTAGTTGATGTTACACTGAACACACATTTCTTGGGATTTAACCTCACCTTGAATTTCTCCAATCTCATGAAGATTTTGTCTAGAATCTCTAAGTGTCCTTCTCTAGTGTAGGATTTTTCCAACAGATCATCTACATAGTCTTCCATAAAAGTATGCATCATGTCATGGAAGATGGTAGTCATTTCTCTTTGATATGTAGCTCCAACATTTTTCAACCCAAAAGGCATCACATTCCAGCAAAAAGTGCCCCAAGGACATGTGAAGGCTATTTTATCTTGATCTTCAAGTGGTATCTTTATTTGGTTGTATCCTAAAAATCCATCCATAAGTGATAACATTTTGTGCCCAATAGTCAAGTCTACAATCAGATCAATGTTTGGTAGAGGAAAATCATCTTTTGGATAGGCTTTGTTAAGTTCCATAAATTCCATGCATATCTTGATGCTCTTATCTAGTTTGGATGCTAGAAAAATGTTTGATATTCATTTGGCATAGTCAATAGATCTTATGAATCCTGCATCTAATAGCTTTTTCAACTCAGCTTTCACCAGAAGGGCGATATGGGGATGCATCTTTCTCAATTTTTTCTTTATTGGTTTTGTGTCGAGTGGTAATGATAGATGATCCATAATGAGTTATGGATCTATGCCTGGCATATCAACATATGACCAAGCAAATTTTATTTTCCTCTCCTTAAATATTTTGGTGAAATGAGGTTTCTCCTCTTCTGTCATGGATTTCGCTAAACACAGGGTCTTCATTATCTCAGTTGTACCAAAATTGATGGATTGTGTAGGTTCTATTAGTACTGGAGATCTCTCTTGATAGTGATCTGGGAGAGTGTCAAACCTTCCATCTCTTGGTGCCTCAAAGAGGTTTTCACCTTGAGATATGCTCTTTTTTTTACTTTTTCCTGATTTAATAGTGCCACCAGGTGGTTTTCACTATTAGACCCATTTCCTATATTTTTGATTTTGCAACTGAAAGGTTTGACACTCCCTTCATCAAGAGCTTCATTATGAGATTCAATGGTGGAACATGTGTCAGGCTTATCGAAACATAGGAAGTTCATGAGGGCATCATCATTTAAAAAGGTGGGTATGTTGAGTGGCTCATTTTGATCCCAATCAATTAGTTCAGGATGCATTAAGGATAAGGAATCGTTAGATTGGACAAGGTCATAAGATGTAAGCATCAGGATAGCCATGTTGTCAAATTGTCCAATGAAATCTAAGATGTTACTTTCTTCCAACGTGTCTATCTTGCTCGAAGATTGATCATCTTCACTTGAGTCAATGACATATTGTGATCCATATTCAAGTGGTCTAGAACCAAAAATTTGTCCTTTCATACATATTGGTGTATACTTTTGGATTACATTGATCTCTTTGTCATGGAAAGATTCCTTAGAGAGAGAGTCCCATTCATATTCATTGGAATCTATTTCATGATCCTCACTAGCCTATATCTGTAAGATTCTTTTGACAACTCTTTGAGTAGCTTCCTCTTTGGAGTCTTCTCTGTAGCCTAGTCTCAATTTGTCTTTGGGATTCATTGTGACAAGTTGTATTGGTTCATTGATGCCTTCTTTTCTTTTACCCAAAGGACCATTTCCCTCATATCCCATTTTTGTTAGGATTGTCTGACCTTTACCACACTTATCTGTGCCTATATTGGACACTGATACCTATGAAGGTTCTTCATCTTTGTCTAACTAGTTTAGGACATCCCTATCTTTTGATTCCTCCACTTGGGTGCTTGCTTTTATAAACTTCCCATCAAAGAGTGTGATGGGTTGTAAATATTGTTTTCTTGAGGTAGATGGTTGTCCATGTGACTTAGGAGAAGATGAAAGTTGTGATAAGTATGAAGATTTCTCAAATGAGTATTCCCCCATGCCCTTGTCTTTTATTTGGATCTTTTTCAACTATTTTGATAAGGCATCAAATTGACTTCCGTTGTTGCATGAAATAGAGTCAACGACCCCTTTGTCTTTTGATTGAGCCCTTTCCTCATATTTTCTTGATGAAGAACCCACTGAACTTTCTTTGTTTGATGGATCAAAGTTGACGACTTCTCTATTATGTGGTACAAAGGTATCTTGACTTGTTCTGAGTGCATTGCAATATTGGGGATTGTTAGAATTGGTAGCAATGGTGATCTCCTGCCCATTAAAAGGAAATTTCAAGCACTGATGATAGGTTGATGGTACCACTTGCATTTCATGAATCCATGGTTGTCCCAAGAGTATGTTATATGCCAATTCCTTGTCTAATGCTTGACACACTATGTCTTTGAGGATTGGTCCCACTTGAATGGGTAAAATGATCAATCCTTGAGAGGATCTTTCTTCATCATCATATGCTTTTATGGTGATTTTCCTTCTAGGATCAATAGCATTTTTAGAATATCCTAGCACATTAAAGGTAAAAACAACTTTAGAACACATGTTTATTATTTATATCATAAATTACTTAACTGTTGAATGAACATTTGATGTATGGTTATAGTTACATTCCAAAATGAAATGCAAGGAGCATTAGGGTTGCAAACTTAAACCTTTGGAATCACCCTATAACCATTAGATATACAAAGATCAACGGTTTAGA
This sequence comes from Sequoia sempervirens, assembly GCA_007258455.2. Lineage (NCBI taxonomy): Eukaryota > Viridiplantae > Streptophyta > Pinopsida > Cupressales > Cupressaceae > Sequoia > Sequoia sempervirens. Next base: position 6,080 of record VDFB02142155.1, read on the forward strand.
ATTTGTTTTCAATGGAGGACTAAAAGACTTGTTTTAAATTTTTTGTGATCCATGTACTAATTTTGTAGTTCGGAAGCAACACATAGACCTTTCAATTTCATTCATTTTAATGTTAAAAAAAAAAAAGAACTTTCTAATGCTAAGTGATTTTATTTTTAAGTGAGAGGGTCAATACACGGGGAGATTTCAGTCTTCAATTTTCTCATTGCAGTGCACCACCCTATTATGGGTTCCATAGTTCCACTTCCAACAAAGTTATTCTAGTAACCTAGTTTCCATGACTATTAGCATTAATCTTTTCAAGAATCAAAATCCGGGTAAGTGAAAGAATTCTTGTGACTACATTTCATCATTTGATGTTTCTTAAAATCTTATTTTGTCAAACTTTGAAGTTTGGGTTTAGGGTTGAGAGACTTATGAATTAAGAAAAATTAAGGATATAGGGAATTCATAGTTTCACATTATATAAGCATGTCTACCAACATTACCACTAGAGAAATGTTGGATAAAAAAATACATTATGCAAATTGCTTAAAACCCAAGTTTCATTGATGAATACCATGATATTTATGATCCTAAAACCTATGGTAGAAATAACTTAGAACTTAGATTTTCATCTTAGAATAAGGCCACAAAGCAAATGCAAGTTAATAGTATTAGTGCACCGTGGGTAACTGGATTAGGGTGCATGATGTTACATGAGGTTTTCCCTTGCCTATAATTTATCATGGTCTGTACCCAAAATTATGATGTTAACAAAAGATAAATTTCTAATAAAGATAGAAAAGAAGAATTGTTATCCATTAATACAAAAGAAATTGGAAAAGTGTTAGGGTTTACAATGGAAGAATTTGGAAAAGTCGAAATTGACCTAGAAAATCTTGCTAGTGATTATGAAGCAGTGGTTGAAATGGAGAAAAAATATTTCTTAAATAAAATTAATAGTTCAGGATCATAATCCTCCTTATGGTTTGGATATTTTTAAACCATGGGCTCAGGATACTATTTCCATGCTAGCATTTTTCCTCAGACTAGATAACAATTTGGAAGTGGGTGCAAGCCTCCTTGAAATGGTATATAATATCCATTATGGTGTTCCACATATCAAATATAATTTTATTAGGAACATTGTAGAATCCATGCATAATTTTTTTTTAATGATTAAAGGAGGTTCCACCAAGACATTTAGGTTCACAACCTACTTGTGCTATCTTTTTCTATTCAAATTTAGAGGAATGTTTCAAACCAACAGGCTTCAGATTCAACCCTATAGTAATGCTAAGGAAAAGAAAATGGCTCCAATATATGAATGGACCACTGTGATAAGGATGCATGATTCTTGAAGGAACTATAATCATTCTTTAGACTACTTTTTGGCTCCATTACATTAGGAAATTACAAATAATCCAATGCCTAGCTTGCCTATGCCATGTAGAAAATACATTCAACTAGGAAAATAAATACAATTGGCTGATTGGTACTTAATGGAAGAACATACTGTGCTAAGATTTCATGGATCGGAATTTTAACAAACTTCCAATACATGTCAAAAATGGTTTTCTTTGGAATATGTAAGAGGAAAATCACGATCGGCGATGAACTAGACTTTACAGTCAAAAGAAGATATATTTCCTTCTTTTACCTTTTTTCATGTGGAGGGTTCACGTGAGAAAAACTTGTTGGTGGCACATAATCTTTTTATTTTTTTATTTTGATGCTATCTGTCCTTGTGATATGATCCATGTGACACCATTAAGTAATGATTGTGCTCAATAAGAATGTTGCACAGTACAATTCAACGGCATCAAAGTAAACCCTTGCTTGAAAAGTTGCAGAAATAAAGTTCTTAGAGGATGAGGTCAAAATTGCAATAGGAGAAAAGTGTTCTTTGAGAATATTTATTTGAATATTATTGAAATTATAGCGTACATCAAAGACAATCCCAAGAGGTACAACATTTTATGAAAAGTGATAAACAAATCTATTAAAAATGCTAATTCTCTGAGATTCAGAGAATTTTTTTTGTCATGATAAAATTATTTCCTTTGGTCTATGAAGGAAGAATTTAAGTGATCCAAGGAAATCTTGGAAATCTGGGGTAACAAATCATATCATAAGTTTAATTATAGGGAATATAGAGAGAATCCATGTATAGACAAAGAAGATAAAGAAAGTGATGATGAATCTAATGGTATTAGGAAGGAAAGCCATATTAATTTCAAACTTTTAGTTTAAGTACAAGGAGTCACAAAAGAAGCATATACTATAGGAGCAACCATAGCTGAAAAAATGGGTTATGAAGGTGGTCCTTTAGGGATTAAAGACAAGACCTTGGTTAACAAATGTTGAGCATAGAAACCTAGTTTATAATTCAGCAGCTTGGGGTTGGAGGTGAAAAACTAGACCTAGGGAATACAAGTCAATTCATTAGAGCTTCAAAGCCTCATCCTCATGGTTAGACACAATCACAACTAGGACATGCCCATGGTGGAGAGCTTAGTGCAACTGGCACTACCTCTAGTGGTGATGGTATGGGTAGTAGTACTAGTAGTGGGCAACATGTGCTACAACAACAAAGAAATATACACAAGAAAGAAACAATACAATATACCACATAAACACCAGGTGATCAAGGCATACAAAAGAAGGAAATAATTTTGACAGGTCCAAGTCACACTACTAGTGGATCCACCACAAATAATTTATTTCTAGGCACTCCCCCACTACTAGTTAGTCTAGCTGCGACATCATTAGTAACTACAAGTACTCCTATTCTTCACCATTCAAGCATTCCATTGTTCTTGTATTCTAGGTTTGATTATTAAAGTTTACATCAGGACATGAATAAAGAAAAAGCAACTGAGTGCATACATTGCAACTTTAGAACTATACAGCAACAATAGTATTACATTTGACACAAATAAAGAGATCGTAGATGCGTAATTCTTGTTGCAAATTTCAAACAAACTACTTAAATCAGGATGGCTCAATGCGAGATTCGAACAATATTCAATTAGATTTTTCTGGACTTGGAAATACTGACAAAATTAATGTATCAAAGAAGAACAATGAATTGGTGTACACATCATTGCTAAAGAAAGATAGAGAGAAAAAAAAGGTTTTAGACTCAAATTGAAAAGTTACAGGAAGACCTAGCAAATGAGAAAGCAAGAGGAAAGCAATAAGATAACAGATCAGATTAAAAAGAATAAAAAAATCTTTATAAATAATAAGCAAGAGGATACAGAAGATAGATTGCGGTAGATGAACTTAAGCAAAAGAAAGGGCTAGATATAGGAGCAACAAGAAATATGATGAGGAAAATCCACTTTGAAATTAAGACTAAAGCATTGTGAATGGAAATGCATTGTGGGAGTAAAATTGGAGAAGGAGAAAAATAAATGAAGTATTGGAGGCAAAGGCGATGGAAGCAAAAAAATGAAATTAAGTCTAGATAAAATAAGTTATCTGCATTTTGTAGAAAAACAATGAGGCATATGAAATAAAAGATCTGGGATGCAATAATGCAGAGGATTGATCAATTATGTGACATGTTTCAATTGATTGATGCTATCAAACTACATTATAAGAAGCTCAACAAATATTTAGTGGAAAAAAAAAAAATGGTAAGATTAGAGAAATATGCAAAATCAAATTCAACAAAAAATCTAAAGCAAGTTGTGTTTTGAAATCAAAAGGATTACCTAATCAAGCTTGCTACATCAATAGTTGTCATCTCGACTGAAAGAATGTTTGAGAATGTATTTGTAAAACAAAGGAATATTTTCATTTGATTTGAACAAGATAGAAGAAAGGTGGATGAAAAGGTAAACTTCATGAGAGCTTGGTTTTCCAGGCTTTTTGGAAAAATGAAGCTGATTCATTGGAAAGAATGAATTTCAAAAAGAAGATGGAGGATGCAAGGAAGATTGTTGATTTAGGCAGAGTTTTCTCTTAACCCATATACTTGGTGAACTGGATTCCATCGAGCCATTTCTAACCTTGAATACAAAATTAGGCTGAATAATCCAAGATAGGTTCCAATTTGAATCATGAATTGTTAAAAAATACTTAAGTCAAACAACATTAGTTAGAACAAATGACAATTCCACCACCTAAATAGTGAAAGTTGCTAGAAAAGGTGTTGCAGTGATTTGATTTTTAATAATATGAGTTTCCAAGTTCCAACTCAGCTCTATGCAGAGTTGTCTTTGAGCAAGATTTTGCATTGCCAATTCCTCTATGTATTCCTTCTTGTGATAATCAATAAAAAGCTCAAATTCAGGCTTCAGTAATGTTTTGATGCTCAATTATCTGTATTATTTATTTTATCATTTGAAGAAAAAGTATGGTAGTGGTTTCAACTACTAGATACACTTTAAACAATTGTTGATGTTCATTGTTGTATATGCTACTAATACTATTGTTAATATGTTATTAAGCATTGAGTTGAGTGATGAATCATTGAGTACTTGTTCAAGTTTTACTTAACACAATTAAAATATGAAATATAAGGTGATTTTAATTCCAAGCATCCATAATCTTAGTGAAATTTCATTACAATTCACACATCAATACTTAATATCCATGACTACTTATCAGATCCACTAAATGTTTATATGAATTCATGCTTTAATCAAGGTACTTTAATTGGTTCATTAAACCAGAGCCAAAATTAAAACATACATCAATGCATAATGACAAAGAAGATTAATGAAAGATCATTGATCAAATTTCATGAATAATTCATGTAAAATGTTACAACTAGAGAGACGTGTTAGGATTATAAAATTTTGAAAATTTTATAGTAGCCAAGATTTATAAACTCAACAAGATAGCTACATTTTGAGTACAAAATTGCTTTAATCCATTCCATATATCATATTCCCCAAGTAATCCCATTAGATTTGATGTTTTGACACACCGAAATCCCTCTAATCATCATTGAGCAAGAGCTTTTGAATAAGTAATCATATCAGTGTGAGTAGGTCTATGTCTCTCTGACCCATTAGCTATAATCTTTCAATTCAGGTGTTTCTAGCATACCAGAAAAAGATCAACTCTATCACATCGATCAACAACTTAAGAGGATACATACTTGGGAAGAAAATGCTTGTTGTTTCACTGACGAGAAAGTTATCGACAAGAAAAATGCTATGGGAGTAAGATCTTCAAGTCATTCCCAACATACATGTCATGTGGATGGAATTCCATTGACAACATACCAGCTTTGTCTCATCGATGAAGCACAAGAGAAACATGTTGGGGAGACATGTGCTATTAGAATGAGTTTCAAATGTATTTCCAACTCCATATGTCATGACAATATAATTTCATCAGAGAGAGTCATGCCGACTTATCAGAAGGAGGAAAATGATACATCGAGGAGACTTGTAACATCAATGTAACCTTCAAATCTTTTAGCTATACTTATTCTCTTGCCAATTGAAATACAAATGGATCAAAATTTCATTAGTAGGAGTGATATTTGGTCTCCCTGACCATATAAGGTGCCTAATGAACATTTGACATGATTCAAAAATATGGATCATCCAAGGTTTAAAATGTCTTGCTGATATGATCATTTGATTTGACAACAGGGAATTCAAAAAACTTGCTACACTTGTACTCAGAGCTAGACATTAATGGTTGCATGAGTACACACTATAAAGATGATCCTATGAATCAAAGAGGAATAATTAAGGAAGATTTGTAGGATTGGCAGTGAAAGGAATGGGAGAACAAACAAGAGCCAAAGAATTTTGTGTGACTGGGGATTTTCAACTAAGCTTATAAATTCTTTGCACTCGTATTTCAAATTTTGTCAATTTGATAAAAAAATGGAAGGTTCGAGCTTTGGAAAATCAAAAGGTAGAAAAAGGCAGGGTGAGGGTAGTCATCCTAGGGGAAAGAAGCAAAAAATTGAGACTAGGTATGAAAAAAAAATAATTGAAAGGAAATTGAATCAAGATATTATTGACCAACTACCTAGTTCAGGACCTAAAGCTAGGTGTTCTACACAGCTTAGGGTAGATGTGGAGAAATTTGAGGAAAAGTGCAAACACATAGGGGATGTGTGGAATTCAATTTGAGGGTATGAATTATTTATGTTCCACTATCATATGAGGGATAGGTTTGAACCGGTGTGCAATCCTTGGAAATTCAACCTGTGAAAACTAGTTGTCCCAAATGTGTTCATGGATGTGGAACTACTGAAACTCTTAGCTACCCATTATGATCCAAAACTCAAGGCTATTTTTAATTCATTGGGAAAGCCTTTCATACGTGTTAGAAGCTTCAATTTGTGAAGTCTTTAACTTAGAAGGAACATGTGATGAAGCCATTGTGCATGAGAATTTAGAAAGAGAATTCAAGAGAATGGATTCCACATATAAGGGTTGGAGGTTGCCATTGCATAGACCTAAGAAGGATGGAAGTTTGGTTCCACTGGATGATGATGATGGGCCTCCATTTCATGTAGACTTATTTGAGGCCTATTTTAAATATACATACTTCTCAGTATGGCAGGTATTGGGGATGGAAGCTCCAGAGCTTATGTCTATTGTACCAATGGTAATTGTAGTTGATGTTTAGTATCACAATGCCAGACCCTTGATTATGCTTCATACATCTTCAAAGGAATTGATTAAGGGCTAACGACAATAAGAAATGGATCCCCTGTTTTACATTTTAAATAT
>VDFB02142157.1:0-29146 GCA_007258455.2 Sequoia sempervirens
TGAAACCCAAGGTTGCTTGCACAACTCCTAGAAGACCTTTCTCACTGTCTCCTTCCTAGAACTTGACTCCAATGGGTTCTTTTTGAGCTTGGGTGATTCATCAAACCCTGCTCCAACTCTTCTCAAAGAGTTTCCTACCTTGTGCTTTACCTTGGGTAGGCAAACACCACTTGAAATTGCAATCTTTCTCACTACACCTAGAAGGGTCTAGATGCCAACTTCATTACTTGACTTGAACTCTTTGCAGGGGTGTTAAGAACTCTGTTTCCATGCATTTCACCACCAATGGAATACATCTTGGAGGTTCTACTATCTTCACTCTTACCGATCTCTAGATTTTGTCTTGAGAGGGTCTAGTTTCTACTAGCCCTTACCAGTCACTCTTTGGATTTTTTTGCCCAAATTCTCCAAATGACCTAGCAAAAAAATTACATTTCCTGACACCCTTTTCAAGCTTTTAAATCTTTCATAGGTTTTCAAGCCTCTGTCAGTACCGTACAGGTGATTCCTATAATCTTGGATAGGAGGGCTAATTGACCTATTTCCTAGGGTTTCAAGGATCTCTTATTGATTTCTTACATCAATGGATTGTTCAAGCCCCAATCCTTTCAACATGTCAAAATGTGTCTAAAACCTACCTGAAACCGTACTGTTTCCATACAGTACCTTCTACCCCTACCTGAGTTCTTCACTTTTTCTCTCTCAAACTCCTAACCATGCATTCCTGGCTCGCCTAGGGTTTGAGATAACAAATTCTTGCTTGGCTCTTTGGGTTTTCTAATGCTAAATATTTACAAATGTGTGGCTCCCCTTTCATATTCTGCTTGTCTCAGGGAAATCCCGTGGACAGAGTTTATGGGGGAGCCATGAGAAATCAGACTTGACTGTACAAAACAAGGAAAATCTCTACAACCTTAAACTATGAACACAAAAACACTAAATCAACTCAAAGCCTCTTGACTACAAGATGAAATACGCTCTATACCATTCAATGAACACAAAAACAGTGAGAAATCTGTATATACAGTGCCTTTTGAATCACTGTTTCTCAAGAACTCACGGGTAACACAGAAAATACAGGAAATCTGCCAAACTGTCTTCTATTCCACACCAAAAAAACTTTGATTACAATGTAAAAACTAACTCTTTCTTCGAACCACACCTCTACTTAGATGCCATTTCCACACTTCAAGGGATATTGATCGATCCCATGTTCCTAAATTTGAGGGAATCCAACCCCACTAAGTTGCATGCAAACACACAAAATGTTGCCATGCAATTTTACAAGATTCTTGCAACTTCCACTATGTCATGATCCCGAATCCTTGGACCTCTAACACCTTGATTACGAGCCATCAACAACTTAACTGCCTCTTGGCATCTTCAAACAACGAGGATATGGCTTTGACACATTTAATGCTTTATGTTCTAACATAAATTGTTCCAAACTAGTTAAAGCCAAAATTTAACAACAATGCAAACTAAGATGACATTAATCCTAATGATTAACTCACCACACTAACAAGACCTTCTAAGGTCCAAATCAAACATACTAAGATCCTGACTTGGCTAAGGTCAGGTACAAGCCAAAATTGTTGACAAACAAGGTGGAGTTAAGCCAGGTGCTCCTGCACCATCCTCCCCAAAATGGAAAATTTCAATCCACCCTTGGATTGAGCAAGTCGGGATCAATGCAAAACTTCTTGAACTCTCCCTCCTTGATCCACACTGCATCTGCATCAGGTTGTCCATGCCTTTTGATCAGGTGTTCTTTATATTCTTTGGTCCTAGTTCTCTTGTAGACCCTATTATCCAATATCTTATCAGCTTGCTTGGCTTGAGTGGAGGGCAGTTTGAGTTCCTCCACATCTTGGATGAATTCTTGGATGGTCTGATCCATGTTTGGTGGTGGTCCTCTGTAATGGACTAGGTCTGCAACATTAAAAATAGGGGACAGTCCACTATCATCTGGTAATTGCACCTTGAAAGCATTGCTTCCATACTTCTCCAAAATAGGACAGGGACCTATCCTCTTCATTTGCAACTTATGAGGAACACCTTTCTACAGTCTAGACTTGTTCAAATGCACCATTACTAGGTCTCCAACATTGAATTGGACTTCTTTCCTATGCTCATCCACCTTAGTTTTATGCTTCATTGTGTTTTCTGCCAATGTTTTTCTGACTGTCTCATGAATCTCCTGCATTGCATAGGCAAAGTCATCAGCATATCCACTTCTTTTGACTCCATCCTTCAACTCTCTCAGCTCATAAACACCTCTAGGGTGTAGTCCATAGACAATTTCAAAGGGACTCTTCCCTGTTGATCTATTAATAGTATCATTATAGGCATATTCAGCTTGCCCAATAATCTGATCCCATTGTTGACCATACTCCTTGGTCAAGCATCTTAAGAGATTTCCAAGTGTCCTATTCACAACTTCGGTCTGACCATTAGTTTGGGGATGGTATGCAGATCCAAAGGATAAATTGGTGCCCATTCTTTGCCAAAGAGTCTTCCAAAAATGACTCATAAACTTAGCATCTCTGTCTAATACAATGATGATTGGTAATCCATGAATCCTTACTATCTCCTTGAAGAAAAGAGAGGCTATTTGGCTGGCATCATTGGTTGTCTTGCATGGCACAAAGTGGGCCATTTTTCTAAATCTATCTACAACCACATAAACACTGTCCATACCTTGCTTTGTCTTGGGTAAACCAACTACAAAGTCCATGCTCAAGCATTCCCATGGCCTAGTAGGGATAGGCAGTGGCTGGTATAGGCCTGCATTTGAAGAAGTGCCTTTGGCCTTTTGACACACTACACAACTCTCCACATACCTCCTGATATCTAAATTCATTCTTGGCCAATAGTAAAACCTTTGGACAAGCTCTTGAGTTTTGGTGATCCCAAAATGACCACTCAATTCACCATTATGCTTTTCTTGTATTAAGTTCTCCCTAATAGAACCTCTAGGAACACAAAGCTGATTTCCTTTAAACAAAAGTTCACTTTGCAAGGTATATTTAGCATATTTGCTATGGAAATGATTCTTGTATTCAGCACATACCTTATAAATATCTACAAAGTCTTCATCATCTGCATATAGATCCTTGAAATGATCTATCCCCATGCTCTTCAACTGAATTTCCTGAATTGTGAGGACTCTTTTGCTCAAGGCATCTGCCACCTTGTTGAGAGCTCCTTTCTTGTGCTTGATATTGAAGGTGTAAGCTTGCAAGTACTCCACCCATTTCATGTGTCTGTGACTCAACTTTTCTTGTGAATTCAGGAAACTGAGTGCTTGATTGTCTAAATACACAATGAATTCCTTGGGGAGCAAGTAGTGCCTCCACTTCCTTAATGCTTGGACCAATGCATACATCTCAAGGTCATAAGAAGAATACTTCTTCTTGGCTTCACTTAACTTCTCTGAATGAAAAGCCACCGGTCTGCTTCTTGGCTCACTTGGCTGAGAACAGCTCCAATAGCTACATTGCTTGCATCACATTCAATGGTGAATAACTTCTCAAAACTTGGTAACACCAAAACAGGTTGGGTAGCTATCTTCTCCTTCAGTAACTCAAAACTATTGTTAGCTTGCTCATTCCATACAAACTTGGTTTTCATTCCTCCTTTAATGGTATCCAACATAGGAGCACAAATAGCACTAAACTGTTTGATGAATTTCCTATAGTATTGAGCAAGACCATGGAAGCTTCTTACCTCTGTTGCTGTCTTTGGAGTAGGACAATTGAGGATGGCTTCCACTTTGCTGCTATCCATCTTCAAGTTGCCATGTGATAGCACAAATCCAAGGTATACCAGCTCTGTTTTGATGAACTCACACTTTTCTAAATTGATCATCAGCTTCTCCTCCTCAGCTTCTTGAAAATCAACTCTATATGTTGGAGGTGCTCTTCTCTTGTTCTGCTATAGATTAGTATATCATCAAGATACACTACTACAAACTTTCCAATGTAGTCTTTAAGGATTTCATTCATGAGTCTCATGAATGTGGAGGGGGCATTAGACAAGCCAAATGGCATAACTAGCCACTCATAGAGACCCTCATTGGTTTTGAAGGCTATTTTCCATTCATCTCCCTCATGTATCCTAATTTGGTGGTAACCACTCTTTAAATCTATCTTGGTATAGTACCTAGCTTGACCTAGACAATCCATGAGATCTTCAATCCTAGGGATAGGGAACCTAAATCTGATGGTTATCTTGTTTATTGCCCTGGAATCAGTACAAAGCCTCCATTCTCCTCCCTTTTTAGGTGCTAAAATAGTGGGTACTGTGCATGGACTAATGCTTTTCCTAATGAGACCTTGGTTGAGAAGTTCTTGAATCTTCCTAGCTATCTCCTCATTTTGTTGAGGTTTCATCTTATAAGCTATTTTATTTGGAAGGGTAGCTCCTGGTATCAAGTCTATCCTATGACTTATGGCTCTTTTAGGAGGTAATGTTGCTGGTTGACCACTACTTACAATACCTTCATAGGTTTGCAACAAGTCTTGTATCTCCTTGGGTAACTCTTGCTTTTCAGCTACCTTCTCTTTACTTACCTCTCTTGGCTTGATCATCACTACATAGCCAACCCCTTCTCCTTCTTCCAAGGCTTTTAAGAACTCTTTTTCACCAGTTATGAGCAGTTTAGAACCTACAATCTGCACCTCTGTATCTTCTAACAAAGACTGAATCTTGAAGGTTACATTGTCTTTCTTGAAAGTATAAGAGTTCTTTGCTCCATCATACACAACTTGGTGGTCAAATTGCCATGGTCTACCTAGGAGCAAGTGACATGCATCCATAGGTAACACATCACACAAAACTTTTTCTTTGTACTTTCCAATTGAGAACTCCACCCATGCTTGTTTATTCACCAAGACATGCTAACCTTTATTGAGCCATGTGACCTTGTAAGGATTGTTGTGGGGTATCCTTGTCAACTTCAGCTTGCTGACTGCCTCCTCTGACACAATATTGTCAGTAGAACCTGAGTCAATGATGACCTTACACACTTTCCCCATCATCTTGCACTTTATCCTAAACAAAGACCTCCTTTGGCTCGGCTCTTCTTTAATCGGTTCTTTGATCAAAGTCCTCCTCATCATGAGATTCTCACCTTCCTCCAAATTCAATGGAACTTTAGGATGCTTATCTACTACAGCTGTCTCATCTTGAATCAGATTGGTTCTCTTATCTCCTCCATGAGAAGTGCTACCTTTCTCTGGACATCTATAGGCCGGGTGTCCCAATTGGTTGTAGTGGTAACATTTCATGTTGGTGAAGTAGCTGCCTCTTCCTTGTCCACCACTTCTTCCTTTGGACCTGAAACCTCTTCCTCTACCACCTCTCCTAGAGCTTCCTTCTTGTTGTTCAGAATATTTGACTTCTCTTTGAGCTCTTGGTTCTGAGCTTCTTCCACTATAACCTCCTCTTTGTCCTCTGTTGTCTTTCCCTTTTCCTCTGCTTTTAGGGTTTTGTTCTTGTTTCTTTTTGCCTTTCTCCTCTATTTTCAAAGCCATTTGATAGCATTGGCAGACTATTTTAAAGTTTACTAAACTCATATCTTCTTGGATAGACCACTTGAGTCCATTTAGGTACCTTGCTAGCTTGATGCTCTCATCTTCAACCACCTTTGATCTTAGGCACAATTTTTGAAACTCCTCTGTATATGTTTGAACATCCATGTCTTTTTGCCTCAGATTGTGTCTTCTCCTATGTAATTGAAGTTCATAATCATCAGGGAGATAGGTTTGCCTTATCTTAGTTACCATTCCTCTCCATGAAACTATGGGACCTTTGCATTCTTTCTCTCTTTCAGATTGTACAAACTTCCCCCATGTGAGAGCTGCTCCTCTCAACCTTGACTTGGCCACCTTTACCTTTTGGGCCTCTATTATGCCATCACATTCAAAGTGATTTTCAATGCTTTCAATCCAGTCTACAACTGAATCAGGGTCCATTTGTCCACTAAATAGTGGCACACCATCCAATGCTTTACCACTTAAGGCTTGCAATGCCTTCAAGAATGGTTCTTCAGCAAGAACAGGGTCTAGCTTTGGAGCTTCCTCCTCCAAATCCTCTTCTTTTTCCTTGGCTTCCTGCTCTTCCTTCTGCTCTATCTTGTCCTTCACTTTATCTGCTGTCTCATGGACTTCATCCAAGAGTTTCTCCACTTGAGATAACCTTTCTCTTAGCAACCGATTATCTTCCTCTTGCTCTTATACCTTTTTATCCAACTCTGCATTAGTCACCATGGTTCTTTCCTCTGGTGTGTTCTCTCCTACTTACTCAGTGGGTTGCAACATCAATCACAAGCCTTGAATCCAACCTGGCTCTGATACCAATATGGTGTATGATGAAACCCAAGGTTGCTTGCACAACTCCTAGAAGACCTTTCTCACTGTCGCCTTCTTGGAACCTGACTCCAATGGGTTCTTTTTGAGCTTGGGTTTCATCATACACCAGATGACATGAAGAAAACTTGTGATTCTGGGATAACTGCAGTATTTCAGGTGACTAATGTTTCATCTAGAAGCAACATACATCCAGAAGTCTCAAAAAATTGATACTATGGGATTTTGGATGATATACTTGAGTGTGAATTTAAGTCCTTCAAGTTAGTTTTGTTCATTGTCCAATGGTACAGGCTACGATTGAATGAAAATGATCCTAAGAGAATTGTTATTGAACATGATAATAGATTTACCATGGTTAATACAAGGTTGATCAAGTGAGCTGGAAATGAGCCCTATGTTCTTCCAAGCTAATGTGAGCAGGTATTTTACTCAAAGGTTCCAAATAAACCGGGTTAGTCATTTGTTGTTAGACATGATCCAAGAGGAAGGTCAGTAAAGTATAATGTGGTGGAAGAAGAAGATACTGAAGAACTAGAAGATGATGTAGATGATGATCAGGATCAACAGTTAGTTGATGATGTGCATGACAAAGATGTCGAAGAAGAGGAACTAGATCATGATGATGTAGGAGTTAATGTTCATGAAGATTATATCCATTGGGATGATGATATTATCAAAACTAATATCAATGATGATGATGATAATATGACAAATCCTTACAATGTTGAATCTGGATTGGATGATACAGACAAAGACTTGGATGAAGAAGAAGATCAATGACATTGAAATGTATGAGTTATGCAATTATATTATCTATTTGATATTGATTTCTTGATAGAATTATATTTGACTTATATGGTTACATAATTAATTCATGATTTTAATGTTTATGCCAATTACATAATTAATTCATGATGTTACAACTATTATAGCTCTCCTAGAAATTTCCATATGATCAAATCCTAATTACTCTATGATTATTTATGATTAGATATTATTTGATCATATCTTTGGTTATTTCATTCCCAAAAAAATAGCGTTTCTTCACGTTGACCCCACATAATGACATGTGAATGGGGCCAACATTGATTTTTTTTCAATTTATGCTTGTATGGAGTGAAACTTGTCATGGTTAGCCTAGATGCATGCATTTACAATGTGGGAGGGTTTTGAGACTCAAACATGAGGTCATGCTATATAAAGACATCTTGTCCTTCCTAATAATACAAGTTTCCTTATTCTTCATCTCTTTCATATATTGTTCTTAGCATTTCTTTGGTTAATGGTTTCAAAAGGTGAGGCTCTCTGAGCCTCACCTTGGATCTATTACACATCATTTTATGCATTTTCACTAGCAATTAATATTTAGATGATCTTTAAGAAGATCATTGAATATAAATATGATAATAGGAAGCTAAAAAAATGAGTATATTTTGTTTATGGAACCTAAACCACAAGGTTTGTCACTCTAATGCTAAAACCAAGTCAAATTAACCCCTAACACCTATTGGAAAAGTCAAAACATGCCTTTCTTTCAAATTCACAAGAACGTATAAACCTTTTGAAACCACACATGCATGTTATGAAAGTGTATGGTAATCCTACTTATAGCGGAAGTTCACATGATAAGCTAACCAATGGCACTATATTGGAGGATAAACCCACCTATGGAATTAATTTAAGAGGTAAGGGATGCCTCTTAGTGGAATTTTGAGTCTTGGATTAATCCATAGTGCTAAAATTAGTTCTAGTGTTCTTCCCTTGGTGTTATATTTATCTCTACAATTTCCCATACTTAACCATTTCATCATCCCTTTTCCCAAGCTATTTGTATCATAATATAAACTTGGTCCAATCTCACATTAGCCCCTTAGGTAATTATCCATTTCCTCCAAGTTGAATGGAACCTTTTGTACCAATGCATCTATGTTTTCCTACCCTAATGGATCAAGACTTGACATCACCTTAACAATCTTCTTTATGTCATAGCATATCTCTGAAGTGCCTTTGGCATGCTTTAGATGTGTCAATATTAACTAGATTGAATATATTAATTTTAAAGTCTCTTAACACATTCCATGACAAGAAAATGACTCATTTGGATTAAGGAGTACTTTCCTAAACCATTCCTTCATATTCAACAATCCCTTCTCACACCCACATCATAATTCATATCCATGTTAGTTGTAATGAGTGTTTTAAACCAACAATCAATGAATCATAGGATAGAAGAAAACTCATTATGCACAAGGATAAGAATCAAAGAGACTAAAAGAATCGATTCACTAGATATGCTCCCCATTACTGTAATAGACCAATGTAAAAAAATAAGTCATAACAAGAATAGGACCAAAAAAAACTAGGAAAAGAAACCTTGTAGGCTACATTAATAAGACATTGATTGCAAGCATTTCTTCCATGATGTTTAAATGACAAAATATCAGATAGCTCAATCTTTAGTCAAGTAGTATTTCAATCACTGATTCTTAGACATCCATCATGATTAAACATCACATATCATAAGCCTTTTTAACAATCACTAGGACTGTAGATAATATTCAATCATGTCATAAATAAATCATCAAAAATTATAAAGAAAGAGAAAACCAACTATATAAGCTCAACAAGCCACCATACAAAAATTATATTTTGTAGAAAATAAAATAAACTATATGTTGACATAGCATATATATTTTGTATATAAACTATATGTTGACATAGCATATATATAAACTATATATTTTGAATTTTGGCCCCGCGCGCGCAGGAGCACAACATAGCATACTGCACCGAGAACCACTGCATCCAACCCCTGAGTGGAGAGTTGTGAGACTTCACTAGATGAGTGTTGCAAGGCCATTGAGTCAAGGAGGAAGACTAGGAACCATTTGGCAGGAGGAAAGCCAGAGCGAGAGGTGAGGGCACTCAGAAAGGGAAAATCAACCAAGGGACAATGATTGTAAGTGATTTTTCCCCCACATTTAGAAATCTTGTTGCAAGTATAATGATTTAGACTCTTTTGTTCCCATCGAGGTGTTGCATGCTATATTTTGGTCAATTAGAGCCAATGTCCCATTGAAAAACCCAAGTACTACCTAGTACTGGTGTCTAGTTAGTTTGAACAACCAAGCTTTGAGATGTTCAATCAGTTGGGTGGCCATTTTTGGCCTATGAACTACAGTTTTTGTATCTGTCTTAGCATATTTTTTTCTACTATAAGATTGAAAGGAATTCTCGTCACATAACAGCACACATGAAGTTCACTAGGGTTCAAATTTCTAAACTTTGATGAAATAAATTTACATATTGAGGTCCACAAATGATCAAAGGGACTGAAAACAATACATGGTCTATGAGTGCAATGAAAAATGCCTAGTGCCTGTCCATAAGAGAATGTATATGAAGTACATGATGCAGAGTCAGAGGAAGGAAACAAACTCACACAATCTCATTTGACAAGTCACAAACAATCTTGAACTTTCCTTCTTTTGACACACTTATTCAACTATATTTCCCTTCACAAAACTCAACACAAACACTCAATTTTTGCTTTAGAGTTCCAAACCATTACCAAACCTTCAAACACCTTAGTCAACTTCATCTTGATCAAAACAAACAATTACCCAGTCTTCCCTTTCATTTTACCATTAACTCTCTTTATGACTGTCCTAAACTTCACAATTTCAACTCAACATAAAGTAATCTGACCCAAAACAGTATTTAGGCTAATATAGACCACACAATTTCCATTCCATTTCACTTCAAACAAATGTAAACCATCTCCCATCCTTTATTCTTGACAATTTAACAAAATCATATACTGTACTTTCATTTTAGTCTCCAAAATAGGGCTATTATTAGACAGATCAGTCAAAGCAATGGAATTTTTAACTTCATGCTTACACCAAACCTTATATCAAATGAGATCAAATTATACCTTGGTAATCTCTTAACCAAAACAACCAAGAACTCACACTTAATCATCAAAAGCCCTTAAAGTTCTTACTGTCACTGGTTCCTTCATACCCTGTTTGCAATGCTTGTAGGTCTGCCAACCTATTTGTCAGGGCTTCATTCACAATCTAAGCACTATTACACAAGTCTATCCACACTTTTCAATGCCCTCCTTGCAGATCTAAAACATATTCAAAATGGGTATCAAAACTTTTACAACACAAGCTTCAAATATTGTTGTCTCAACAGATTTAGGCCTAATTAGGCCTGATTTGCATAAGGGTTTGTTGCTTTACTAACTCTTGACCAAAGTAAACTTGTCTAATGCTTGGGACATGTTTAGTTTGACTGGTATATTCTCTTCAAAGCATCAAAGTTCCATTTACAAAGTATTTTCACAAAACCCTAAGGGCTTAACCTTCATAATTACTTTGTTCACAGACTGTACACACAGTTTTTCAGTCAAGAAACTTCATTCCCTCGCATCTTATCTTTATGATTTTTCCCTAAATCCACTGAAACATGAAAGAAAATTCATAGTAGGATAATCTCACAAGAAACCAGAAGATTCCACCAATTAATAAAGGAGAAACATAATTATTTGTCTTTGCTTACCCTAACTGAGGGTTTTAGCAGTCTGAAGTAAATCCATAATAACTCACACAAATCTTAACTAAAATGCATGAAATTTGATGTAACAAGAAGGTGATTGAGATTATTACCATATCCAACCATTCTACCATGCCTTCAAGGCCATACAATGCCTGGAAATGCAAGATTTCTGAAGAAAAATGATTAAAAATTAGAGATTTTCCTTGAACTTATTCTTTATTCAACCACCCTCAAAGTTCTAAAAGATACAAGAGCTTTTTAAATGAAAAAAAATTGAATTTTAGCCTTCTAACTGCCTCTAACCAACCCTAATGACTCTTCATCTCTTAATATTGCCTTTTTGATTAAGTTGACAACTTTTTACATTGTTTTCATTTTTGCACTTTTGGACTTAATAAACACCAAATGACCTCAACATGACCTCAAATATATGAAACATGACTCTAATAACATGATTTACAAAGTAGGAACAATAACATTGAATCAAATTTCAAAACATTGCTTCATAGAGGCCTAATTATGCCAAGGTGCTCCTGCACTAGTACAAGAGATGAAAAAAAGACAAGGAGCCATTAAAAACTTCTGAATATTTCACTGACTCAACCAAACCTCCAAAAGAAAGTACAGATGCTAGCACTAGGGAAAGCCCGAAAGAGAACACTAATGAAAGTGGACTTTTTTTTTCAAGTTCCAGAAGAGTATAAATGGTTCGAAGATGTTGTGGGTGTCTGGAAAATGGTGAAGGAATGTGGATAGGGAGGGACCCAATTAGCCTCTTTAACTAGATTCTTAAGAAAGAAAGAAACTCTGATACATTTTGGGGTTCTTCTGAGTAGGGCCCATCTTTTATTATTTTATTTGGGGGACCCAAAAAACCATAGGGGTAGAAACCTGTGGAGCTTAATCATTAAAGGCAAGGGGTCTATCCATTTAGAAATAGACTGAAAGGATGGTTGCACGAGGGGCTATTTCACATCAAAGGTGGTCCAAAAAATTTCATAGACTAACTAACCAGACACCAGTACTACCTCAGAGGGACTATTGTCTTCGAGGAAGGTGGTCCAAAAAATTTCATAGATAGGTACAAAAAGTAATAGCAACCTTCCACCAACTAACCCAATCAACCTCCAAGAAACAAGACAATGACTCCTCTAGATGTTCCCAAAACCCAAGGCTTCAAAACACAAGGTTGGTGACCCTACAAACCATTCCCATGCTTACCAAGTGATCTCTGATCATCAAACCCTTACAAGGTTTATTGATACATTCACAACTATTGTTACCTCCACATGCATTTGACTAGTAGTGACAACCTTGGTTTTTAATCCTCCAACCCCATACCTTAGGATCACATCACCATGAAATATATTCATCCAACATCCTTATGATCGTAGGTACCACCAAATAGGTATTTTTTAGATCTTTCTTCCTCGAGCGAGGGAAAGTCAGGAAGAGAAGAGGAAAGTGAGACATGTAGTAGGTCTAAAAGAGGGAGATCAACTAGAGGTCAAAAGATTAGAAGAAAATTCTGTAAACGCATGGAATTTTTTCTTGGTGAAGGGGTCATCTTCTTATGATGATGAGAGCATAGGAAACATCAAGGTTTCCTTGAGGTACAAACATCTACGAAAACAATGGGTACCCAAGGAACTTCCTCCAATAAACACTGATTTTTGTGTCAACGAGAGGATATATCACATAACATCATCGTCATTACATGGTTTGGGCCTATTTTGCATGGACAACATAAAGGTTTGTTATGAAAAAGTTACTGAATTGATGGATTATGTCGAACCTTGTTATAGTTATAAATATTGGATGCAGCTGGTTCGATATACACGAAGTATGAATAGGTATGAACTGTTAGCAAGTTATATATAGCTAAAAGATAAGGATCAAAATAAAGGAGTGGCTATGTACATTGATGGAAGGCCAAAAGCATCAGGGAATATTGTAGGGTTTATAAATAGTACATGACCTGGGTCAACAAATAAGCAACCCAATTGCATATTTGAAGTATGAAACTGTGTGATAGTATGTGTGATAAAATCAATAGCTACTTGAGAAGAGTTGCTAATGCGATTACAATTTAGATAAGCATAGATACAAACACAGTTACTATGGGGGTGGTATGTACTATATACCATTTTACCTAACCTCCAATTAATGACTCCAATATACCATTTTATTATTATGTTTTTTTCTAAGTCTATTAGTTTCATTTTAGTAATGTTTTTTTATATTTAATTTTTGTCACAGCAGGACATTGATCATACAGGGAAGGCTTCACCAGACCAATCATGATGCATCTTAAGGTGCTTCTACCCGAGGTGTTACTCATTGTAATTGTACAAATTAGATACAAGCAAAATGTTTTATTATTATTTTTTTTCATAAATTTATTGGGTTAATTTCAATAATGTTTTGTAATATTCTTGCTCGCTTGATCGAATGATCGGGGAAGGAACCAGCAGAGAGGAGAGCGTCCATAGGGAGGTGTAGTCACTATTATGCGATGATGACATCACATATTCTGCAAACCCTCTGGTTATGATAAGGAAGACCCAAAAAGAATGCAATGAAGAAATCCTTTAGTTGTTATTCATAGTGCCTCAAATAGATGAGATAAGAGAAAGGGTTAAAATATTGACTGAGAGAGCATGAAACTTGCAAGTAAGCTGTTATGAGATCTTTAATTATAACATAAGTTCATTCATGGTTTTATATTTTGTACTCTTTTATGTCATGACCTAAAATATGTGTTGTTTTTACAAAAAAAATTGCGTCCTCATAATGTTGTTGGCTATGATCATGGTATTGTAGGTGCTGCCCGAGGAGTAGGGTTGGTACAAGTGTCCATCCTAATCTTCCTACGCATACATCACATCATCCAACCCCATCATCTGTGCCTATATTGTCAACTAAAATGTCGGCAACACATAGCATGTAGGCATCGGGTAGTGCACCCTCTGGCAACGAACACATGCCAGAACATGCGTCAAGACATGTACCTATGGATGTATAGGCCACTAGTACTAGTGATGTTTTAGTAGCATTTCTTGGATCTTCTCCTATTACTAGTATAGGAACATTGCTAGTCACATTTGTGGTGACCGAGGATTTCATACCCATAAAGATAGAGAAGGTCCTAGATACTTTAAAATGTTTTAATTATTATTATATATAATCCAATTGAAATTTACTTATTGATCACTCTTTTTAGACTAATGATCCCATGATCATTTTGCAAGAAATGATGTTTTTTATAAACATCTAAATAATATTACATTGGAGATCTTCAGGCCCACCATACGTACATGGTGGAATGCCCAAAATAAAAATTTAAAAGATGATCTCATTAACCGTTTAGTTGTGTTGTTCGGTAATAACACATTCAACTGAAACAAGGTCCTTAAGAAACCTGGTACCTATCTAAAGTAGGTGAGGGGCCAATATAGGTCACATTTAGAGAATAACAAAAAGTACAAGCATCCCCCCATGATTCCAGAGAGGGAGTGGAAGGACCTAGTGTCAGATGGAAAGGAGAAGGCTGAAAAGAAAAAAGGAAAGACACCACCAGGCCAAGGAAGGTATGTGATACTATCAACAATGTAATTATCTATTGATTAATCTTTCTTTTTACATAATCTAACGTATTTAAAACTTTTCATAGGTTTTCTGACACATTGAAGGCAACAAAGGAAAGACTAGAAAAATAAGGGCAACACAAACTTGGCTTTGGTGGTTATATAAAATTAGCCGCATGAATTGTAAGTATCAATTAATGAAATATTGCATCCAAATAATAAATTGAAAACAATTTTGGTTTTATCACACCATAGAAGAAAAATTCATGATCTTATGCAAAAATGTAGGGATCTAAATTCAAAAAAGTGCCCATAGAAGAGGACCTAAAGATTTCCTTACAGCAAGGCTATGGAGCTGTGGTTGAATGCGTAAGACTCTTGACTGGGAAAACACAAGCTTCCACTGTATCTAATACGAAGGTAAATAATCTCAATGAAGTTTATTTAAAATTGAATACTTGTGTAATCTATTCAATATTAATTTCCACCATAAAGTAATTATGTTACTATTTGTTTTAAACAGGCAAGCAATGATAATACTACACATGACATTAGAATGCAGCCTAGTGAGGGTGGAGCACAACCTACAGATGAAGGTCATGGTGTGCATCCCGGTACTGGATGTATTCATGTGCTATACAAAATGCAGTATGGATTAATAAAATTAAACATCTTTAATTGAAAGTGGTGTATTAATTAATGTAACCTTTTGTGTTTCAACTTTAGATCATGTAGAGCATGATCAGGCTAGACAAGATTAGGAACATGATGTGGCCCCATCAGATAAAGAGGACCACTTTAATGTTCTTTTAAACATATTTAATTGCAATTGGTGTATTAATTAATGTAACCTTTCATGTTTCAACTCCAAAGGATTTAGAGGGTGTTCAACATGTTGAGCATGAGGCTATAAGACAAGATCAGGAACATGATGTGGCCCCATCAGGTAAAGAGCACCACTCTAACATTCTTTTAATTAATGGAATACTTGTAACAATAATAATAAAACATATCAATTTAACATTTCTTTGTTATTGCAGCAGACCCCCCCTTGTAGCAGCCTCCACATCGTGAGTACATGACTAGGCATACATTAAGGTCATGAGCAAAGGGAAGAACAAATGAAGGGGGGACAGATGATTTAGAGAACGATACTCCACTTCATTTTTTAGTTGCAAAAAAGAAACAAAAAAAAGGTGATTGTAATCATATTATGACAACCATATTTTTGATAATATGTAAAAACCGAAAGAATGAATGTTATATGTTAATGAATGAATGCTATATGTTATTAATGGATGAATGAATGATTAATGTTATATGATCGGGTATTGGGAATTGAGAGTGATGTGAGGGGAAGGGAGGGGCCAAATGAGCTTCCACCATCATGTGGTTGGCCCTGTTAAGTAGAGAATATTAAACTATTCTCGAAACAAAGAGAAGCTCAATAAGGTAATGCACTTTTCAATAATTTTTAAAAAAAAATTGCAAGGTTTCCTCACAATTTTGATGAACATAGCCCAACGAACCACAAAAATTTGTGATGAGGTTGTTGTACATGCGACATATTTTTCATCATAATGGCAATGACGGTTTGCTCCACCTCGTCAGAAAATGGACTAACGTTTGGTGTTTTTTCGACGATTTCAAATGGGTGTTCTGCAATCTTTTGTGTTTTTTTGCGTTGATAGATGGATGAAGTTACGTTGATTTTGCAACAAACACTGTCAACATTTTTTGTGGCGTTGACCAACGATGTTGGGTCATGGTTTCAATGTATAAAAATTGGTCTTTAAAGCGACGAAAATCCAACAACGAAATTTAAATTAGTGTTGTGTCGGTAAGTCGACAATATTTTGCCGATATGTAGTCAAATAGATTAGTGACATGATGTATCATTTAATGCTTAAATGAAAACATAAAAGAATAAACAATAAGTTACTTGATTTTAGGTGGAATCCAAAATTAGATAACATTTTTTGTGACATCTACTATATGTTTTCCTACTAAACATCTCAACCAGTTGCCTAGAGCTTATCCATTAGGCACCAAGTCATCAAATTCGTTGGAATTTGTAGTCAAATAGATTAGTGACATGATGTATCATTTAATGTTTAAATGAAAACATAAAAGAATAAACAATAAGTTACTTGATTTTAGGTGGAATCCAAAATTAGGTAACATTTTTTGTGACATCTACTATATGTTTTCCTACTAAACATCTCAACCAGTTGCCTAGAGCTTATCCATTAGGCACCAAGTCATCTAAAATTTGAAACGACTTGAAAGCAACATTGTATGTTGCTATAACTCACTAGCATGTGACACTTTGAAAACTTATTCAGAACACACCAGAAAACAAAGAAACAGCCTAACTGTAAAAAAAAAACACTTAGGGAAAACTGAAAAAGCATCTAGCTAATGTGCAACAACACTTAGAGGAAATAAAACCTACTCTAATTTGTACAAGGTAGATTTAGATCATACCTCAAAACAAAGTTTAAGGTGTATCCCATTGACTGAGATAGGCAGATCTTCTCCATCCATTGATGACAGTTGAAAAGCATTATGCTCTTTGCACTCAGTAATGACAAATAGTCCACTCCACATGCTATCAAATTTAGTGTGCTTTCCAGGCCTACTCTTTAACTCATCCCACTTAAGGACAACATCTCCTCTGAACACCCTAGGTGTTGCTCTTTTGTCAAAACCTTCTTTGTTTGGAGTTGATGCAACTCCATTGTTTTCATGGCTTTATCTCTTGTTTCATCCAGCTCCATGAGTTATGCATATCTGACAACCATTGGATCTTCCTCTTCAAACATTTCAAGCTAGTTCATTATGTCAAGAGCTAGAAGCCCAACAGATAAAGGTAGACTTTCCTCTTTACCATATACCAACATATAAGGGGAATTTCCAATGGATCTTTTCGTAGTTATTCTATCTGCCCATAAGGAAGATTTTAACTTCTTGTGCCAAGTTCTCTGGTTATCTTCCAAAATCCTTTTGATGATTCTGATCAAGTTTTTATTAGTTGATTTAGCCAAACCATTACCTTGAGCGTAATAATTTGATGAGGTATTCAAGTGAATACCATTCTTTATAGCCTAATCACTTACTCTTAATCCAACAAATACCAAAGCATTATCAGAAATGATTGATTCAGGTACCCCAAATCTAATTACTAAATCATCATAAAAATTTAAAATAACACTTTCATTGGCTTGTTTTAAGGCCACTTCTTTAGTCCATCTTGTGAAGTAATCAGTTGAAGTAAGTACCCACCTACAGCCTACACTTGAAGGTGGGTTAATGGAACCTATAAAATCAATACCCCATCTCATGAAGGGATGTTATACTTGAATGGGTTGCAATGGTAAAGCTGATAACCTCTCTTTGCCTACCAAAATGGCACAGTTTACACACTTTCTAACCCAATCATGGACATCTTTAAACAAGCTTGGCCAATAATAGTTAGCTCTTATTATTTTCCATGCAATTGTTCTTGGGGAAAAATGACCCCCAATAGTTCCATCATGGAACTCATGAAGCACTTTTTCTACTTGATGTTGATCAATACATCTTAAAAGGACACCATTAAGTTCTTTTCTGAAAAGAATGTTACCAACCAACACATAAGGAATGGATTGCAATCTGAAATACCTATGTTTAGCTTTATCCAAACCTTGTGGACACTCACCAGTTTGCAAAAATTGAGTCATATATTGTGCCCAACCTGCATTTCTTGTTGGTGCATCAACTGTAAGTTCATTGCTAGTAGCCAGAACTGCCTCTATTTCTACATTTTCTTCATTTTCAGCTCCTGTAGCTAGCTATTCACACAACCCTTTACCCCTTGCAAGCTTTGTTACCTTAATGTCAATGTCATACTCCATAACTTCTATAATCCACCCAACCCTCTTTTCATTCAGGTCCCTGCTTAACAAGAACTCTTTCACACTAGGGTGAGCAACCATTAAATGCACTTTGGTGTTAGAAATCAAGGGTTGAAACTTTTTCAGACTTCTGATGGCAGCAAACACATGTTTCTCTACAAAAGTATATCTTTGTTCATACTCTTCTAAATGTTGACTAAAACAAGAAATAGGCTATTCTAAGCCAACATCATTTTGTTGTACCAACATTGCAAAAATGATATCAATGCTACCAAAGTCATATAAAATGAAATATTTTGAAAAGTTTGGGTTTTCCAGAGTAGGAGCTACTAATAAGGCCTCCTTTATAAATTCAAAACTTTACTTGGCCTCTTTGGTCCAGTTGAAACTTGCATTCTTTTTTAACATGATAGTTAGTGGTTTCAAAAGATTAGCAATATCAAGAATAAACCTTCTAACAAAGTTAATTCTACCAAGAAAACTTTGCAGCCCCTTTTTATGGCTGGGTAAAGGCAAATCCAAAATGACACTCTTTCTAGATCAATGGTGATCCCTTGTTTTGACACTATATGTCCTAAAAGCTTTCCTTCATGGACAACAAAGATGCATTTTTTGGGGTTGAGTGATATACCAAACTCCCCACACCTCTCAAATACTTGCTTTAGATGTGCAAGATGTTCATCATCCTTCTTTGAAAACACTATTACATCATCAAGGTAAATGGGTACAAGTTTGTGAATCATACCTTGAAATGCCATGTCCATTGCCCTCTGAAATGTGGCACCAACATTGGACAAGCCAAATGGCATCCTTTTATAAGCCATGGTGCCCCATTTTGTGGTGAAGGTAGTCTTATACTAGTCTTCCTCTTTGACTAAGACTTGATTATAACCTGAATAACCATCAAGTAATGAGAATCTTTCTGAACCAACTACAATTTGCAGAATCTGCTCCATTGAGGGAAAAAGATAATGATCCTTTAATGGGGCTCTATTAAGGTCCCTAAACTCAACACAAAGCCTAATATCACCATTTTTCTTTCTAACCGAGACAAGGTTAGAAACCCATGAGGTATGTTTAATTGGAAAAATGATGTCTCCCTCAACCAGCTTGGGGTTTAAAGGCCTTTTTTTTTTCCTAATAGGTTTTGCATTTGTCTCAAGTTCTATGGTATGTTGGGAAATTTGGGCATCAAAACCTTTTAGATCAAAATATTCCCATGCAAATACATCTTGAAACTCTTGACAAAGAGTAATGAAAGCTTTCCTATCCGCATGTGAATAGATTTTACCAACTTTAAGGAGATTACATTTGAAAATTTCAAGCTCCTCATAGTGTTCTTCTTTGACCTGCATGCTGGTCTTACTCTTTTTCAGCTAGTCATCAGTGCTAAAAATGGATTCCAAGGTGACTAGACCCTTGGGAAGCTTGTTAGACCTCAACTGGATGATTTGATCATCATATTGCTACCTAATCTTGTCTTGGTTCACTACTAAAAATTCATCTTCTTGTAGCATAAAGCTCAAGACCTGTTCATCACTCTCAAAAACTTTCCAATGAATGTTATTATTTGGAATAGAAGGTCTAATGACTATTTTAACATATGGCTGTAACTTTTCTTTCCTAATCTCACTTGGAATATCAGCCTGAGCACCTATTGCAGCTAATCTATCTGCATATTTATTCTAATCCCTAAGAACAAAAACCATATTGAAAGTATCAACTCCTCTATCATGTCCCAAACTTTGTGTTTGTAGGATTTTAAGACATCATTTTTAGTAACATGCAGACCTCTCACTTGATTTACAATCAGTTCATTGTCACCATAAACTTGCAAGTAGCCAATCCCTCTTTTATGTGCCCATTCCAAGCCTTGAATTAAACCTTCATACTTATTAGTGTTGTTAGTACAAGAGAAAGAAAATTTGAAAGAGGGTGATCCCACAAAGCTAGTTTACAATTTCTGGGAGGAACTAATTTTTGCTGAGATCACATATTTTTAGAAAATATAACGATTTAAGCCTTAAAAGGTTCCCTTTAAAGAATTCCAATTGAATATGGTTTGATCAAACTACCTTAAATTTAACCCCCTTGGATAGAACCCCACTAGTTTTAAACCATACCTATAAATTTTAAATGAATTCATTTGATAAAGTACCACTTTTGATTTACCTTTTGGGGGATCAAATGAATTCATTTAAAATTTATTTTTTCAAGTATGTAGTCCTTATTATAAGCTTCCCAAAAGTATAATTTTAAATAAATTTAATTTTATTATTATATTTATTTTTTATTTCTTGTGAATGTAGGTTTTTCACGAAAATCAAGCTCTTTGTTACATGTGGAAAAATAGGATTATTAAAAATAAATTAAAAATATTAGTGCACCAGATATAGAGGTCCTTGATCCAACAACTAAAAATAATTGAATTTCGATACATACAAAAAATTACGCGTTATACCATTGTGCTATGTCTAAATTATAATTGGTTTGAATTTGAAACCGATTAAAGAAAAAATATTCAATAAAAACTATCTAACCAAGTGGAAGCACTAGATATTAGAGTTCAATCTAAATTTGAAAGAATTAGAATTTTATCCTTCAAAAAAACTTATGTTATATGGTGAGTGTCACTTTTTAAAAATTTTTTTTTGAAAAAAAAAAACTAGTTTTTGAGGGAGATGGAAAAAGAAGTGCAATTTGATTCCAAAATTTTGAAAAAAATATATTTAGAATCAATAGACAAAATTTCACGAAACTCTAGTTTGCATCATCTTCAAATTCCTCATGGTTTAGCCACTATAGGTGCCCGAAAGTAAAGATTTAGTTAAAAAAAATCATTTTAGTGTCCAGTTTGGCCAAAAATTGTAAACCACTATTGTGGGATCACCCAAGAAGAGTAGTATTTTTCACCTTGTGGGGGAACAAGCATTGCACCCCCACCAACATCATTCTTGCTTCTAGAGTTGTCAAAGAACATTTTCCATATTTCACCTTGTTGTTCTAACTATTGTTCCACCTTATTTTCGAGGTTTGGGATCACTTAATTAGGTTCATTCAACACATAAACACCTAAACCAATCTCCTCAATGTTATCATTTGGTCTATCAATGATATTTTTTGCTGCCCACTCATTTAAAAGCATGTCTGCTATACGTTCTACTTGCATTTCTTGAGTAGCAGCAAGCTCATTATCATAAAAAAAACACAATTAGCATTAACAACACTTGGGATATATGGTTCAATGTGATCTTTGGCAAGTAATTCAAATTTAATGACCACTTTTGTCCCATATCTTGTTCTGAATACCATGTGAGACCAATTTGATGACAAATAACCTCCTATCTTGGTAATGAAGTCTCTTGACAAACATAAGGAAAAATGAGGTGGTAAGTCAATGACTGAAATGTCTTGAGAGATGGAAAATTTGGGGTAGGCATGTAAGGTAAGGCTTAAACCTTTGATGACACCTACGGTGTTAATGGTTGTCCCATCAAGTTGGACAACTCCCTTCTCAAGAGGTTGATATTTCAATCCTAACTTATCAACAATTTGTTTGGGCATGACAAAACTACTTGCCCCTGAATCTACTATGCAGTTATGAACTAAATTATCCCCTATTATCAAAGACACATAAAATGGGGGAGTTTTAACATCCTTACTTGGTCATTTACTATTGTCTTGAGGTGCATTTGTAAGGACAACCTTGACTTGAGCTATTGACACATCACTTGAAACACTTAAATTAGTTAAGGTAGATTTTAATAAGTCCTTTTGACCTAGGATGGATAAAGAATCCAAAATTGACATATTCACATTCATTTTTTTCATGGATTCAATGATGTTGAAGGGTGTGGTAGCTTTTACCTTTTGATGGGTCCTTGCAACAGCATGGTTTGTCTGCAAGTGGGCTGATTGGGGTTGGTTCCCAAGTTGTCCACCACTGAATCTTTGTGAATTTCTTTGTAATATGTGTGTTACTTGAGGATTGGAAGGGCCAACAACTTCCTTGTATTTATTTGCTACTTGTTGTTGGAAATAGGATGCCATTTAATTGCAATCCTAAACATTATTTATTTCATGTATCTCCTAAGTCCTTGGAAAGTGTTCTCAAACACTAGAATTTGAGAGAAATTAATATTTGATGAAATAATCAGGTTAATTGGCATTTGTAATTAATTATAAATATTAGGAGCATGTGAGAGAATCCAATATGAATTCCTAAATAATAGGGGCACATGGGGCACCCACATGGTAGGTGACACTCACCTTGAGTTCAATTAACTATTTGGAGTAAGAGATAACACTTCTGAATGCATGTAAAGATCCTAAGAGTTAGGGTTTTATGTTAACATGCATGAAGTTTAGTTCAATTCATTTTAGATTAGTTTAGTTTAGTTCAGTTTAGAATCAGTTTAGTTCAGTTCAGTTATGGTTCAATTATCTTCAGTTAGTTTTAGTTGAATGCTAATTTACTTTAGTTAACTTGGAATGCATGACTAATGACTTGAGTTGCATGATAGAAAATAGGGACTACCTTTAGTTAACAGGGGATGACCATTCTTACATGAATGGTGGAGAGAAATGTTTTAGTTAACAAGAAATGACTTGGACCTAACTTGGGCACCCAAGTTGGCTTCTTGGATTTAACTCCCTTGCATGCTAAGATATTTTAGAAGGATAAGTTAACTGGGCCCACTCTTGGGTGCCTACTTTGAAGATAAAGCCTTGAAGATATTTACAGTCTAATAAAGGTTGAGTTACTACTTTAGTTTGGGACGCCCAAATGGATGAAGATGAAGATTTGACATTGTTCTTCACGACATAACTTTACTTGCAAGAGATAGGCATAACTTTTAGGGATAGGGATTAAGCATTGTAATTGTAACTCTTTTGGAGTTTACAAAGTTGATTAATACCTATATATCTCAAGCAAGTTGAAGAGAGTGATTATCATTTTTATTGCAGGTTGTGAAGAAGATTTGGTGAAGGCAAAAGAAGCATTCTCAAGCAAGAATTGGAGTTATTGTAATCTACTTCAAATATTAAATAATACATTGATTCTTGGTGGAGTTTTTTCCTGAAAGGGTTTCTCCATGGTATATGTTGTGTATCTTCTAATATCCTGTCTAATTCTTCTACATCCTTCTGTCTTCATTCTACAAATGATAAAATGAATTAATCAAATAATCACCCACAAAGAATCTATAACAAATAATTCATATTTAGATGAGAAAGTATAATAGTTTTACAAACTATTAAGCTACATAAACACCTCAATTTTCAACATTTGGTATCAGAGCTAAGGTTGGGTAGAGTTTGGGACACCTTTCTCTTAAAATATTGAAGGTTTTTTGGTTGTAGTGGGATATTTTATTATTTTTTGTTATTGCTAATTTTGGAAAATAAGCTTGATACAATGAGTTTGAATTCTCATTTAGATATTGAAAGGTTCAATGGGTCTAATTATGAGATGTGGAAACTAAAAATGGAGGATCTTCTTGAAGCAAGAGATCAGTGGTTAGTTGTTGGTAATGAGACAAAGTCACCTACAACGATGTCAGATGGGGATTGGGCTAAGCTTGATAAGAAGGTAAGAGGGACCATAATATTATGTCTTTCTAATGTTGTTCTCTTGAATTTTTTAGAAGAAACTACTGCATATAAATTGTGGAAGACAATACGTGATAATTATCAAACCAAAAGTCTTACTAATAAGTTGTATCTAAAAAGACAATTGTATTCTTTAAAGATAAAAAAGGTAATTATGTTGCAAATAATTTGAATGCTTTTAATTTGATTCTAATCCAGTTCATATTTGTAGATGTAAAGGTAGAAGATGAAGATAAATGCATATTGTTGCTTTGTTCTTTACCAAAATCTTGGGAAAATCTAATTGTTGCTATCAGTGGTAGTGGTGCAGATCTGAAGATGGAAAATATAATTCGTACCCTCCTATTATAGGAGATGAGGAGGAATTCTAAAATGGAAATCCAAGATGCCTTGTTTGTAAAAGGTAGGCCTGAGAAAAATGAACCTAAGGGAGACAAGGAAGGGAAGGATAAGTTAGAAGGACATGGTAAGGTAAAGTGTTGGAACTATGGGAAACTGGGACATGTGAAGAAGGATTGTAAGAACAAGAAAGAGAGTTATGATTATTCTATAGAGGAATCCTTAGATGATAGTAATGATGCATTGGTTATTTCAGCTAATATTGTTTCTAATAACACTTTGCTTCATGTTTTAGATTGATCTTCATAGAGAGGATGGTAGTCACAATGCCATGTGTGACTCGGTACCATGGTTCAATGGGAGTTGTTGGCAGTGACGTAGATGCATCATTGGTAAGGTTATCTCCATGTGATTGAAGATATGGTTTCTTGGTTTAGAATGTATTTGTTATGATGTCATGTTATACTCTTGATACTAGTTTAGAGTTTGGAATATTACATGTTCTCTTGAGACCAGGATGTATATATGTTATGGTGCATGTGATCTCCTAGTAGGAGATGGTTAGATCATGTTGTCATGTTTATGTTCTTGATTGGAGATTTGACATCGATCTTGTGTAATTCTCTTATGTATTGGGTACATTAATCATTTTCTTGTTTACTTTATGAAAGTGTTGTGTTGTATTTGGAGTTTGGCATGAATTGGTTGGTTATAGGTCCTCATGGATACTTGGAGAAATAGGTGAGGCTTGAGTTATCTTATGGTAAGAGATATATGTTGGAATAGTTACTAGCAAGAAAAGCTATTTTCAATAGGAAAGATTGAGGATCCTACAACTTGGTTGAACATGAGTTCAACACACTCGGTAGTTTCAAATGCCTCCAAATAGGTAGTTTGGATACAAAGACTTGGGAAAGGTATTGGTTTTAATTGCAAGTAAGTTAAACTTGAATGAGATAGTCAGAGTGCTATGTGTTTATCCAAAAATCCTATGTATCATGCTTGTACTAAGCATGTTGATGTTAAGTATCACTTTGTGCGAGAAATGGTTGAGAGTTGGAAGGTATTAATTGAGAAAGTTGACACTTTAATTAATGTTACAGATTATCTTATGAAACTAGTTCCTTCAGATAATTTCTCTTGGTTTTAATCATTTGCTTGGAGCTTCATGATTATGCAGGTTGCATTTGAAGTTGGCATGGATTGATTAGTTAGTGTAGGAAGGCCATTGGCCTTAAGTTATGTACTTGATTTATAATAATGATTCCTTGTTTAGAATAATTGCAATGTATAATGTCAAGTGGGAGAATGTTGGAAATAGGATGCCATTTAATTGCAATCCTAAACATTATTTATTTCATGTATCTCCTAAGTCCTTGGAAAGTGTTCTCAAACACTAGGATTTGAGAGAAATTAATATTTGATGAAATAATCAAGTTAATTGACATTTTTAATTAATTCTAAATGTTAGGAGCATGTGAGAGTGTTCAAAATGAGTTCCTAAATTATAGGGGCACATGGGGCACCCACATGGTAGGTGACACTCACCTTGAGTTCAATTAACTATTCAGAGCAAGAGATAAAACTTCTAAATGCATGTAAAGATCCTAGGAGTTAGAGTTTGATGTATACATGCATGAAGTTCAGTTCAAAATCAACTTAGTTTAGCTTAGTTAAGTTTAGTTTAGTTTAGTTCAGTTATGGTTCAGTTATCTTTAGTTAGTTTTAGTTGAATTCTAGTTGACTTTAGTTAACTTGGAATGCATGAATGATGACTTGAGTTGCATGAGAGATAATAGGGACTACCTATAGTTAACAAGGGATGACCATTCTTACATGAATGGTGGAGAGAAATGTTTTAGTTAACAAGAAATGACTTGGACCCAAATTGGGCACCCAAGTTGGCTTCTTGGAATTAACTACTTTGCATGCTAAGATATTTTAGAAGGCTAAGTTAAGTGGGCCCACTCTTGGGCACCTAATTTGAGGATAAATACTTGAAGATATTAATAGAATAAAGGTTTAGTTACTACTTTAGTTTGGGACGCCCAAATGGATGAAGATGAAAATTTGCTATTTTTCTTCACGACATAACTTTACTTGCAAGAGATAGGAATACCTTTTAGGGATAGGGATTAAGCATTGTAATTGTAACTCTTTTGGAGTTTACAATGTTGATTAATGCCTATATATCTCAAGCAAGTTGAAGAGAGTGATTATCAATTTTATTGCAGGTTGTGAAGAAGATTTGGTGAAGGCAAAATAAGGATTCTCAAGCAAGAATTAGAGTTATTGTAATCTACTTCAGAGATTAAATAATACATTGATTCTTGGTGGAGTTTTTTCTTGAAAGGGTTTCTCCATAGTATATGTTGTGTATCTTCTAATATCCTGCCTAATTCTTCTACAACCTTCTATCTTCATTCTACAAATGATAAAATGAATTAATCAGATAATCACCCACAAAGAATACACATTTAGATCAGGAAGTACAATAGTTATACAAAATATTAAGCTACATAAACACCTCAATTTTCAACACTTGTCCCATATCGAAATCTCTCTTTTTGGCTCACGTGTTGGATGCTATTGGAAAACTATCATTGTTTACTCCACAAAATTCCTCTCCTTGCCAATTTAGGAGGGTTGTGTCACTTGTAGGGAGATCCTGTTATTGTGAAGATTCACCATTAGACACATTCTACACACCCAAAACATTTTGAACCATCAATGCTTGATTGATGACACCATTTAAACATGTAGTTTGATTATCGACCTGGTTGCAGGGATAGCACCACTCATATTGTGCTACACGATTATTTTGAACAGGTACCATGTCCTTGGTTGTGCTAATTTGAACTAGATTGTATGGCTGAAAAGGCATTAGATTTAGATTTTTCTATGCACCTTGATAGGGTTGTTTGTTAACTTGAAATGGCTGACTTTGACCTTGATTCTGAGGCTGCCAAGGTTTAAAACCTTGGAGCTACTGCTTTTTAATCCTCACAAGCTCATTTCCAAAAGTCTAAAGTAGATTCTCAATCTTTTGTTGGCTATTTTTTATCTCTTGTAATTCCTAAGATGTTCCTTGGACAACAATTTTTTAACTAACAGTCGCTGGTAAAGGGGCTATTTGAGGTGTTGGAAAAGCTATAGGAGGTTGTATATCATGGAAAAAGGGCATAGGAGGCCTTGGGGAAATTCTTCCAACTTGTATGAGGCTATTTTCAGCCCTTATATCTATATCATAAGCTACTGGTAATGTGGTTCCACCCATTGACTGTATCAGAATAACTTCACTATTTAAGGCCCTCAAAAAATAAAGGAATGCATACTCAGCTGGAGGCCTTGTGGTTTCTAGAATTTTGTCCCATGTTCTTTGGAAATAGAAGTTGAAGTTCATCATCCATTCATGAGGAGCTCTTTTGATATGAGTCAACTGCTCCACTAATGACAAGTTTTCATACTTTTCCTCAAATTGCTTGCATAACACTTCTCCCAGCTCATCCCATGTTCTAATGGAATTGATTGTTAAACTCCTAAACCATTGGAGTGATTTTCCTCTAAATGATGCTGCTAGTAGCCTCAAAGCAACATTTTCCTGATTTATATGATGCACTGAACACATATTTGAGATGTCTTTGATATGCTCAATTGGTGTGGTCTGATCTTCACCTAAAAATATGGCACACCTCTAAGGAAAACCATGGGAATATCATCATGTTGAGATAATTGCAGCGGGCTACCTCCATCAAAAGTGAAAAAAACCTGGTTCCTTGGGACAACCATTGGTGGCACCAAGGTATGCTACCTCATAGGACTTAAAACTCTAACTACAGGTGGAGTTGAAGTCTTTTTCCTTGATGAAACAACAACTTTCTTTGCTAGTCTGCCTCTCCTTTGAGGTGGTGACAACTACAAATAATCAAATGGGACATAGTTTCCTCTTGTCTAAATCTTTTTCATATGCTGCTACATTATTGGTCTACTACTAATTTTCACATTCAAAGTCGCTAGATATGCTCATATGACCTCTCAAAGCCTGAAAAAATTGTTGGTTGCATATCAAAACCAACAAAAATGTGTATTTTTCTAATCTAAACTGATTAGAAGTGTCCCACCAAGCATGCCAAAACTGTTAGTGGCCCAAATTTGCACCCCTTTTCCAAGCTGTGAAAGAACTCAACAAATCTGGACTAACATGGGACTACTTTTAGGTTGTGGGTATCCTATTGTGAAAGTAGACCTCCAGATTATGGGTTGGGTCCCCTTTTGATGTCACCTAAACTAATGATTTCTTGAGGAAAAGGGTAAAAAGATGCATGAAAATGAACTTAACTGAAAACTTTAAAGGGTGATACACCAAAACTAACTAAGACCTACAAAACAACCTATTCACATTCAAAACAATGACACAAAACCTTGTTCACACAACTCAATTTGCATGCATTATTGCATAAGTAATTTATAAGGAGGTTTTTAAGTAGGACTTTTAGATGGTAAACTTCACAACTAACAACTTTTGCATTTACTAACACAACTTATAACCTGCAACAATACATTTTCTGCTAAACAAGTGCCTAACAATGAGACAAGACTATAAGGAAAGAGATAAATTTCACAAATAATTTGATCAATCACTAACAACACACAATAAAACATGAAATGAGAAGGTAAATGTTCATTTTCATTGATTCAAAGTACTCAACTAGTATGAAAGTTTATCTGAGTTACAATATTGCTCCTACTAAAAAAGATAACTCCAAAGCCA